>CABFPE010000450.1:414256-454285 GCA_900660155.1 Hofstenia miamia
ATATATATATATATATATATATATATATGCTCTATATTCCATATTCAAAAACAAGGTGATATTATAGTTTGGAGATAATATTTCAACAAAACGTTAAAGCAGTTTGTACAGGTAATAATGTTGAGAAAGAAAAATAATGAATTGATTATTGTGATAATTTTGTAGAAATCTGTCAAATATTTCAAGAAAAAAAGTTTTGAAGTACCTATGCTTATCTTTCTCATTATGACAAAATTTTGAGCCAACTAGGAAAATGAATAAGAATTGTTGAATTTCCATGCAAAGAACATGTTAAATCCTACTCGGGACACCCTCAACAAGTAAAATACAATAATACTGCTTCTAAGACGAAGACAAGAGTCGTGGAAAGAGGGAAAAACAAGTACAAGAAAACAAACAAGAAATTCCTCGGCCCTTAGAAATTGAAAATTCGAATATCTCAATTTGTTAAAATGTGACTTAGCAAGATTCTTCAAGTATTGTGTAATTTCTTTTTTGAAAGGCCCATCAGTTTTAAGGCTTTTGTTAGAAATGATACTCAATTTAGGTCACTCGTATATATTTAATCAATGGGAAATTTCGGGCACAATGGCGAGCAGGTATCGGGTAGGGAGTAGAGAAGTTAACGCCCTGCAAATACAACCAATAATTTCCGCCAGCAAAACACTAAGTTGATTATAGTTGTGTTTCCCATGGGCCTTCGAACACTAAATATTGCAAGAATTTTAATGTTTTTAAAAACCGTATTTTGTATTGAAAAATGTTGCTATTTTTATGCACTTCAGGCATAAAGTAATTGTTAGGACAAATTCTTACCATTTTATTAAGGCTCACAGACTCATAAATGTGTTTATATGAAAGGATTTCCAATTTTCTTGACAGCCTTGGATAATAGTGCTCGAATATGTGGACACAGCTATTTTTTACCTTAAAGAATTACTAGTGGGAATAAGGTTGCTTCCGTAGCTAAAATATATTCAAGTTAAAACAAATCCTGAACCGATGCTTTAATAATTAATTTCATGTTGTATATTGGTATTATCTTGTGTTAGCATTGTATTCTACTTTGCGATAAAGCTATGAGGGGAAGTTTACAAAGTGACGTTTGGTGTATTGAAAGCAATAAGGGATACAACGTTTTTTCTGGTAGCTGTATAGTGTTATTAAAAATTTTCCCCAGATTAATAGTAGACTCAATGGTGTGGCGTATACTTGAACAATTTCCATAAATCCATTCGCACTTCATCCCTGGTTAATATTATAAGCATTAAACACTGTAATTCATATCATAATATTAAGGAATTGATAATCAGTAGTTATTGCACTGAAAATTGAACCCGATATTTGGGTTCTTCTGTCAAATAGCCTTCAAAAAATAGCTGTCAAATACCATTTTGAAAATATACGGAAGATTGTCACCTCAAAACAATAGATAACATCTTGTAGTTAAGCAAAAATACTTAATGGTCGCAGCTGCATTAAAACAATAAACTTCTTTATGACGGAATGTCGCTTCGAAGCATGTTAACGTTCCGAGAATGATTTCGATTTTCTTACAGATGTGTATTACCAAAATGTAAGCCATTGTTTTAGTTTGATAGACAAACGAATCATAATTGATAACTTGCGATATTTTTTCTCTGTTCCAAGTTCGTATTATTTCTCAATCTTTTTTGTGTGTTACTTAAACCTTTGCTTACATAAGAGATGGGCACAGATCGGGGATTGTTAATTGGATACGAGTTAGTTATAGCAACAAAAAATATTTCAGGTTCGTTGTTGTTCCAATGGACATTAGACCGCCTCACTACCTGAACACTAGGTATGAAAAGAATTTTAATTTCTCATTGAAAAAAATTTCCTAGTCACATGTACTTCAGGCACAAGAATAAGCTTTAGCAAAAATCGTCATCATTGCGTGAGTGGGATGTGCCCATGCAAAAGGCTTTCAATATTTTTTAACAGGCTTGGATAAAAATGTTCAAAAAGTGGACAAAGTAACACTAAAAGTAACACTAGGAGAAATAGGGTTAAACTTTGTTCTATAGGCCAGTTAAAAATTCCGTTTTATTTGTCAGGGACTAATGTTCAATAAGATTCATGAATGTTTGTAGTTACTATGTCTATCATAAGACAAAGTCAAAATTTACAAAATAATTTCCTTTTACAGAGGAACTACGAAAATGTCACATAATAGATATAACCCTGTTATGCTACTGCTACAACTGCAAAAAATTATATTTTTTATTTTGTCATTAATTTTAATTTTATAGTGCTGAAATAAATACTTCAAAATTTTCAAATTTCAAATTTTGAGGTAAATACAATATCTAAAAATAAGATTTTTAGATAAATAAAGCCTCCATCATGTATAAGCCGCACTCCTATCTTTAGAGGTTACTTTTTTAACGTAAGGTATGCGGCGTGTATAAACCACATCTGCTATGTCAAGCTAATTTTGTTTTTCCCACAACTGTTTTCCTATTCACTTAACAAGCTTAATTTAATCTAGTCACCAGTCCTGGATATTTTTTATATTGTTGAATCAATTATTTTCAGTATTTTGGCATTCTAAAAGGTACCTAGCCCTGAACGTAGTGAAAAAATTTACAGATATAATTTTTAGACTAAATGTTAGGTTCACAGGAGCGGTTTATCACGAAGATTTACGTTACTTTTTACTAATGCTTTTTTTATTCTTTTAAGATGTTCTAGATAGCAATAAGTGCCTGCCACTATTATTTTGATCATAATGTTATATATATATATACACATGTTAAATACACTTAATTTTCATAGTCATACCGAATACCGCAGTATTTTGAGTAATACCGAACCGAACCGACTCCTAAAATTTTCATACAGCAGGCCCTACTCTTCAGGCAGTAGTAGAAATCCTTGATTTTTGAAACTTGTGGTCGGAGCTTTGGATTTGAAACAGCTGCATTCGTCTTTGAGATAATGACGCCATTTACTTTGAAAATACTATATATAAAGAAATACTATATATATATAGAACAATTTCTTAGCTTTTTTACTTCCGCAATTGTTATTACTATTATTTTGTACTACCAGTTAAGGATTGACACAAACAATAGTTTGGTTAATTGCAAACGGTTATGGGCATAGTGGCATAGATTTTTAAAAATTTTTTGCTAAATATATATGTGAAAATTTAACCCAGAACACTAAATGTGTATTTGATTTATTTGGACACATGGTCTGTACTTTCTGATATTCCTTGACGAAAGTAATTTTGGTCTATCTAGTTTTGGTGCAAGTCCTACCTATTAAAAGCAGCCCCTGCTAGTACACGCATTTTCTGTATCTCTGATTATTACACTTTTATGAAATTTTAACGCTGACAAATTTTCGCACTTCGAGGTATCCATGCAAAACGCCACCTCCATTTTTTTATTTTTGGAAAGCTAGTCATTTTTAGTCGTAGAAAACATTTATTAATTACATTTAATATATATATAATGTTAAATTTATTTTTATGAAAGAATATGTTCATTTTCTTCGCAACTAGTTAAGTCAAAACAAAAGATGTTCCTATATTCCCAATTCTAATCAAATATCTTATTATTGTTTTTAATTAATTTTCATCTATTGCTTTTCTAAGCATTAAAGACCAGAAGTTTGAAAAACATTTATTATGGTAAACTTACAACCGAAAAGCGACAAAATTTTGCGCATTGTGCAGAATAAATCAAATTGATTTAAAAATGGAACAAATTTTGGAAACCAAGATAGTGCAACTTCCAATTTTAAGTTTTTGTTTTTCTTATTATTGTTCATAGCATTCACCGAGCTAATTACCAACTTAATACTTTATTAGTTTTTTAATCATAGAGTGAAAAGGTGAAACTCACTTTTAATGACGCTCTTCATTGGACAATAGAAGAGTACCCTTGCATAAGAGGCTCTTCAAGGCTCTTATTAACAGCTTAGTAGAGAACTTAATCAGTGCAACAACATAAATGACATATAAACATGGCAATTTGATAAAAGTAGGAATTACAATGACCTTGTCAATCTTACTCTTTTCGCAACTTAATATTAAATTGTGATATTATATTAACAAAGAAAAATTAATTTCCAAATTCATTGTATGCTTACTTTGAAAGTGATATTGAAATGAAACTTCACAAACATTCTTCATAGCAACCCTATCAGTTTAGAATGTTCAGCAATTTGAGGCAAGTATTCTTTTTAATGATGTCATCATATTCCAAAACTTGAGGATATTATGAAATCAACCGAGCTCCAAAAATTTAATCTTCTTGTGTATTTTCCATACTTTTTTCTCATTGGGATGTCATAAAAATTGGAGGATTATTCCCTCGGTTGAAAAACAGTATTATGCATAAAATGAGAAAATAGTTAAAAAAAATTATGGGGTTATGAACTCAATAGAGGTTAAGAAAAGTCACAAAGTCTCATTTAAAAAGTTTTACAGCTTTTTGAGAAATATTCAAAAGTCTAATGGAAGTTGATTCAAGTAAATTTGCCCAATTAAATGATCGTCTAAAATATGCAAGCTTTAGCATTGAATTTTAAGTAAAATATCATTTTAGCAATTGCTGAATATTCATATTTCCACAGGCAGTAGATTATTTCAATTTTTAGCTCTATCATGCCAAAGAAATAATTTAAATTTAATCTATATCAAATGTATCTACACCTTAAATAAACAAGAGTGAGCACTGAGTCAAAAACAATTGAGGCAACCCCATTTGCCCTATTAACTGATTCTCAAACATAGACATAATTCCACCCAAAAAAATTTTTACTTAAGAAACTGAACCTGAAATAACTTTACAAGTTTGCTCACTGTCAAAATATAACAATAAAGCATCTTATCGGTGCATGATAAATCGAATGCACGTAGTCGAATACATTTTTTCAAAATGGCAGAGAAAACATTTATTAAACAGTTCTACTAGATGAGAAGTCTGCAATTACTGTGCACCTCCAAGGTATACATTTTATGGTCAAATCAATAAATATATTGCACATCGTATCCTATTGGATGTGAACTGTCTTTATTAGTGTTGAGATAAGTCAGAATTTTTACATCAGGTCAGGTTTCAGGAGAGTTTGAACTGTCCTAAATCAGGTCCAGGTTGAAATAGGATCGGAATCAGGTTTGGCAGCATCCATGATGTTTGATAATTTTACATCGTCTTAATTTTATCTAATGGAAAAATTGTTTTAGCACAGTATGGTTTTGGTACTAGAAATCTGCCTAACTGCTTTCCTTTATTACATATGTGAAATGTGTTGTACACACAACAAAAATGATAAACTGGGATTACATTACATAATTGCTACATTACATCGATACCAACACCAATGAAAACGCTTTATTTATTTATGGGTCAACTGTTTACCCAATTGCAAGTCTATTTCTCCTTCAATCTAAATATTGCTATTATAATAATTTCTGTTTTATGGAATATACTAGTACGTAAATTAAAATCTATGTTTCTATTTAGGCACAGTGTAAAAGAAAATACGAACCATAATTTCAGAAGGAGGAGATGTTACTTTTAAAGCATCCCTTCCTCTAGAAAAATCAGCGCTAAACAGATTTAAATCAAGTCAGATTTGATAGCGAAGCAGGTCAGGCATTAAGGGGAAGGTGAACTCATCTCTAGTCTTTAGTAGGCAATTAATAGCTTTCGAATATTTTAGTCGGTCTATTGATACTGCCATCGTCTTAAAATGTGTATACACAATTCATGATCAACAATTTATGAATTGCGAGTGACCTGATAACGATAGTAAGCATTTTGCTAATGTTCTTAATTGATTGTTGTTGCTCGTTTTAAAAATTTACCTGTTGACGCTAGAAAAACATCAATAAGTCAAAATGATTTTGATATTGTTAATGGGATTTCACCACTGTTTTCTATAAAAGTTCAAGCCTTAAAAATGCTGAAGGATGCATGCCCAAAATAAGCACTTTGCATGTCATTATGATGTTGGGAATTGTAATTTTCACTATAATCTTGATGAATCATAATTGGATCATATTCCAAATTTTGTGCAATTTGGTGTAGCTCAGCTTACTGTACACTTTTTGTGAAGATGTGCTCCATGACAATTGATATTTTTTGTTTGGCTTCAGATTAATTGGGGATTCACTGCTTGCAATCAAATATATTTGAGCATCTGCTTTGCTTAATATTTCAATTTGGAATGCGTGCATTGAGAATTTCTTTATCAAATTGGTGTATGAGTCGCATGATTCATAAATAGTTCACATAATTGTGCTTCAATGAAGCATGCAATACAGTAACTAACAACTTTAGATAAGATGAGATAAGAGATAAGACATTCGTTATTCAGAAAAATATTTGCAATTAAAAACAGATGATTTATCTGAACACCGTAAAAATATTCAAACAAACATACAAATACATACAAAGGCAAAAAAACCTATACAATACATTTCAAGCAAAGAATTTGATTCTATTATGAGGTTTGAAATTTTTTCTGTGAGGATTGGAATTTCTTAAAATGTTTTGATTTCTTGAAAAAAATTTTAGTGCTTGTAACTCTCGAACTAATAAAGAAGAAGGCACCATATCATAGGGAGTTTCGCTTCTTTCACGCTTGATTCCGTCCCCATTAAAGCTTGAAGAAAAGTGTTCGAAAAGGTGGGAAAACGTTTTGTCATTTTAAAAAAACAAAAGCTTGTTTTAGGGATTATCACTGAATGATAAATTTGAAAATCTTTTGGTTTTGCTTAAACAGGCAAATTTTTAGTCACTAACGTTTCTATTAATTAAGTTCAATTTCAAAATTTAGCATGTCTTCTTGAATAAATTCATTGTTCAAGCTACTAATTAGTTGTTTAAAATTCAACTTCATAATATGTAAAGTATGCCTTCAAAAATTCAAACAGATTTTCTTCTGTACGTAAGTAAGCATTCATGAAAAAGGGTTTCTTGCAAAAAAGTAGTTTTCATTGCAGGATCTTTTACACTGATACTGTTTGCAGCATTCTTTTAGTTTTTATGCTAAATTTGCACTTACGTTATGCGCATTGACAAGGCGAAAGCAGAAAATAAATTTGTACAATAATGTTCTAAATTTCATTGTTGCCTGAGTAAAAATATTCTCCACTTCAAAAAAAATTTGGATCTGCTAAAATATTTTTGGTTCAATTGTAATTATGCAGCTTCAGTCTTTACGAGTTAGCCCTCATCTTTATGTGTATCCTCTTTTTTCAAAAGATATTTAATTGCAAATCACTTAATTCAATTTTGAGAGAAGGTAGTCTATTTGTTGATGTGATGATGACAAAAGTCTTGCTTGACTCCACTATCTCAACCAAATGATCACTTCAACACATGTCCTGCATTAAATTTTCATTATTTTGATTTGCTCCCACATAAACATGATACATGCATGATTTTAATAAAGAAAATAATTCCGTGTTACAGATACCAATTTTTCACATTGTTCTGAGTTGCCAATTTCTTGCCACATAACTCAACAATGAATTTCATGTTCATAAAAATATGTATTGTTGATATCCTATGTATCTCTATAATCAAATATTTAAATTGCCTTATTGAAAATCAAACTTATTATATATAAAATCTGTAGGACGGAATTATTAGAATTATCACTGTGGAAATTCAAAATATTTGCACAACAAAAAATGATAATGAAAAACCATGAGTTGATCATATTTCAGATATATTCTTGTGAAAATCTGTTTATCATAATAGAGTACACAAGACGTTGATATATATAGTCAAATTCCAACTCAGCAGAAACTAATATTTAAATGTAATTTTGTGCTATTATATAAATTTGATATATGAACTTCAGACTATCCTACATCGAAATATTTCAATTTTTCATAATAATTTACTTCTTAAATTTTATGTGAATGCTTTGCTAACTCACGTAAGCGCCGTTTTTTCTAAAAGTATATTTTTCTAATGCTTCACTTTCCATTTCACAGAAGAAAATTTTTAACCAATTATGCGTTTTAATATTTACTAATTTGGATCAAGAGGTTAAAACTGGTAGTAATTGGCTAAAGATATATGTGCCTTTTGAAATAATTAAAAAATTATTGCATTCGCAATTTATTTATTTTATATTTTATCAAGTGTCCAATTGTGTCTAAATTTAGCAGTGGGTGTGACTTAATAACTTCCAATAAATATTTGAGGAAGGTCTTTTATTTTTTGATTTAATATTTAATATGAAATCATTTCTTGAAAAAACCTTGTGAGATTAAATAATTTCTTTTCCCAAACCTAATTTGTCTAGAATAACACTTTAGTGCTAAGTGATATTGACACTGTGATTTTAATTTATGAAACTTTAAAGGGTTTAACACAATTTAATCTCCAGCGAAAATATGAGTCAAAAAGCTGTAAATAACACCTATCGAATTTACAATTACTAAAAATGGTCAGATTCAAATGTAGTGTCAAATAAATTCCGAGAAATAGAGAATCCACACATACACATTTTCGTCACGATGTACGTTATTTGTAGCAATCAACTAAACCATTGCATGGTGCTATACAATGATGTTTCAACATAATTCAATTTTCATTTTCTTTAATGTTTATCACAATTTGTAAAAATACGAAGTGATACTTTAGAATTCAATTAGATATGAGTCAACTTGAGAATAGTAATTTTACACCACCTCCTTCTACAATATGTACTATATATAAAGATCACAATACAACAGTAATCGGCTTTGGGGTTGAGACTTTCGATCTTAGAATTGGGTGTCATAGCTTAAGCCAAACTTTAGGTTTTCTGATATGGTTTCTGTACTTTAATTCTTTAACTAGGTTATTACATAATTCTTTGGGGTGCTCCTTGTAAAAAATTAATTTGCGGAATGTTAAAGCTTACAAGAAACACAGCATGTGATTGTGATTTGCACAATAAATCGAAATTAGTAAGCTATTCGTAGTCAGTGTATTTTTTAGTCAGTGCTTTTTTTATTTATTTCATTTTTGTTATTATTTATTTTTTTGTACATAGTAGTTAATGACGCTATTCATTTGAAATATCAGTAAAATATTGTAAAAAAGTCAACTGAATATAGATTATCTTACTCGTATCTTATCTTATCTAGAATTTACTAAAATGAGGTCAATAAAACACTTCACCCAGAGGCTAGCATTTGCTGTAAGTATTGCTTAAAAAACCAACTTAAGGAGTTAGTAATATTACAAAAATTTAAACATTTTGCTATAATTGATGTTAAGTAACGATTTCATTTAAAATAATGAGGACTTTCATAATAAACAATAAATTTTCTACATTTTAATATACAATATTTGACGTTCAATCAAATTACAGATTAGTTTCACTTGCAGGAATATATATCTAAAATGTTTGCTTTGCGATGCAGCATTTCTAAAAATCTATTACATTTCGTTTCTTGCAAAACTCTTTCACTGAACCTTTGAAATTACCACTTATTTTGCTTGTTTCGAAGTAAATGTAATAGAAATAAGGCTTCAAAAGTGGGGAAAATGCTATGGCCTTATATTGAATACCTCGAAAAATTTTTAATGGAAATCTGTTTTAACAACTCGAAAACTTTCTCTCCATTAAATGTATTCTAAGTGTGAACTGCGATTAGCGTCTCATTACTGGTTGTTGTACTGAAAATCAAATAGTTAGGCCTCTGCAAAACAAAGTGCACCACAGCAAGGCACGATACAAAGTTTGAGCAATTTATCCACCTTGAGTTTCATATCGTCGACAATTTTTTGCCTTTTGAAAAACTATGTATCTTGGATATGTAAATATTGCTACTAATATCAAGATTCAACTATTCAAACAAATAATATAATGCTTCAATTTTGTCTTCGTTGTATTTTTAAGCAGGCTAATGGATCGGGTTGATTAAAAACTTGAAAAAGATAGGTTGAGTTTGCTAGTTTATATTGACTAATTTTATGAGGTTATTGCTAACTATTTGAAAATCAATTTTATTAGCATTCAGTACATCACATGGTGACGGACATCAAAGAAATTGACTTCGAGAAATATGTGCTGCATTGTTGTTTAGGGCATACCTTAAATGTATTATTTGAATTGATCCGTTCTTGGTGTTTGGATTGGCTTAGAAAAACAATACCCACTTGCAGCAAATATATTACACTGGATATTTTCTATTGAGTAGTAGCTGCGAATAATTATCAAGTTAATGAAAATATTGAATGCACAGTAATGAAGAAGCAAGTGTTGATGCCGCAATAATTAAATTCAAACCGTCATAAATTAGCAGTAAAACACATAATATGCCGTCTTAACTATGCCCAAGTTAACCACTTTATATTTGTAAATATTCGTTGTTTTCTATTTTTTGTTTAGTTTTGTATTACTTTCTTGACGCTTTCAGAATTTGTTATCAGTATTTCCATTTATTGTTAAAACAATTTCTGAATATAGATTTTTCTTCTTCTTCTTTTCTATACAACGTTCGAATTTGAGGCCATTGAAGTAATATGAGAAGCTGAAGATTGAAGCCGAGTTATTTCAAATTATACAGCTTTGTTGTTCTACAACCTTAAACTAAATTGTCATAGTTATGCCATTATACTTTGTCGCTTCAACCATTATTTGTATACGCATCCTATTTTCCGAGGCATCAATTTTCCTCATATATACTTGTATTATATTTAGTCAAATAGCGTTCAAATTAAGTTGTCAACGACAAGCTATTTTTGAATACCAATATTTAAGAATCCATTTGCAATAAAACGATTGACAAATCACAGCATTCCATGTAGGTTTGTAGATAAGTAAAAATATAGTATTCATATCGACTGCAACTGTATAATAAACCGCTTTTCAAAACTCACAGGACTTAATCTACTAATGGCTTAAGGTGGGACCCCTAAATCAAGCCATTTTCAAAATATGGCATATAAAAGTTTGCGTATATTAATGTTAGATATCTCATTTTCTAATAAACATATTGAAGTATTATAACATGGCTTTGACCTTAAACAAATTTGACCAAAATGGCCATTTTCAAAGAATTAATCGACAAATTTGTGTATATAGATAAAAAATTCTTTGTGCACATGAATAGATAAACGTTCCCCTGGGTTGTGAATTAGGATCTAAGCAAAACAATGTCTGGTTATATATTTATGGTAATTTTCAAAAGTTGCTATTTTTTCGAAAAATCTATTTCTTGTGACATAATTTTGCTTAGATCCTAGTTCAGGATCTATGTAATACATTTACATCTTGAAAAATTAGCCTAATCGATTAAACATCCTTAGAATAATCATTTTTTAAATCTTTCAAAATTGGAGAAAACTTTTTTTGAGAAAGTCACATATTTATAAAAAGATAACTACTACAAAAACTTCCGGGTTGGTTTTTTCTGGTATCAAAAGATCCCTCTATGTTAAGCAATTCAATTAAGGTGTTTTATTGTATCTATTTGAGAGGTAAGGGTCGAGTAACCCCGACCTTTGTTGCTAGGTCCTGCTGCTAAACAAAATTGCTGACTATGACTTTCGAAACTCAATTTTTTTAGCATATATGATATTTTTGGTTAAAATCGATTAGTAAAAAGTAAATTTATTGTCAAAACTTAATTTTGATATTCTTTTTGAAATTTGCTCTTTGATTCAGAGGGTCCACGCCTTAAGCTAGTGCTGGAACTAAATTGAAAATGAAGATAAATGTAAGTTGCATTATAAATACAAGCGTCAACTTAAAAATAAATCCACAGTCAAATAGTACATAGTGCTCATTAAATAACTTTTTGATTTCGCTTACTAAATAAAGCTTCTTAACATAAATCTGAAAGCTTGTTTAACAAAAAAAAATTCAGAAAATACCAAACGTCATGTTAAGAATGACGCATTTCTTTAACAATACAAAGTTCCATTCGTTGTTTTGCATTTTCAATGCTTCTTGGCAAGACATCTCCACGTATCATGATGCATTTTTCAGAAATGTTTTCTTTAATTTTTTAATACTTGCAAGTGGATGAGAATTAACTTCCTTTTTAGATAACCCCATAGAAAAAAACAACGCCTCTGTTTGAGTCTAGGAATAAAGAATTCATTCATATAGCCAAATACTCTCCAAATACAATTGAATTCTTCCAAAACAAAAGGTCCGATTAGTTTAGCAGTTGACATTGTCGTAGTGCTCTGCGGCTATAGCTAAAGATTTTGTCATTTCAGAACAATTTATTTCCATGATTTTTATCTGTATTGTTCTTTTTAAAACTTAGTCGTTTTGACCATTTGCTTTAATTGTTCGAACTATGAATACATGTTTTAATCGTTTCATAAAACTCTGTAATGCATTTAATAGTAGTAAAAAAACGCCGATTCCGGCACAAAAAATCACGGCCAGTTACGGTTAAAGCATTACAGCCAAAACCTTACGACAACGGCCGCATAAATCGAAAATTTATTTTCCTCTACCGGCTACGCACAAGAAAATTGCTTCGGCCGTAAACCACTACATTGACACCCAGAGATTAATTTTAGCAGAAGCACCGAATAAGTTGCTCTTAACTGCACTTTTCTCTAACATGATCTCAAACCTTGAGTTCATCAATCCCCTTCACAAAATTCCTGCAAAACCGATGTGGATTTTAGCACACTTCAATTACTGAGCAACCTATATGCCCAAAAATGCAGAGGCCCGTCAAATTGAAGTTGAATGCTCTTCAAACAGTCTAATGACTTCATCATGATTTAGTCTTCCATTGCAGTACCTATTTCCAAAATGTGTTAAATGGATATAATTTTTTTGTCTGATGATGGTTTAGGATTGTAGTCTTTAGACTATTTCCTTTGAACACTAACTTCAAATTGCTGAATGTGATAATTCAAAACAAGTATTCTTTAGTGTTTTGTCAACATTTTAAAAAATGAAACCAAATAGTAATAAATAAATAAAAATTAAAAGCGTACATACATTAATATAATTATACCGCATTAAGTTTTAGCTCTAACCAATCACATTATTTTACATATTTATGTAATTATACGCACTTCTATGAGCGAAATGACGGAGTAACTTAATGAACCCCCTCTACATTTCAAAATCATTCTAATCTAGGCAAGTTGTGTTATAATTTAAAATAGATAACTTAGAGACATGGAAGTTCTGAATATTAGTTACTTTCTTCCCGTTTGAGTAAAAAGTTAAGCAACTATGCTAGCAATCCTTCAGTAATTATCAAGTAAATTTTGACATTATGGAGGAGGACGGGGTAGCTTAATCGGAGCATTAGGCTAGAAAATAAATTATTTGATGTTAGGCGTATAGTAATTTGAACGTAATAATAAACTTTATTATAAACTTACAATACAGTAAATTACAAAACTAAAAAAAAATAACAGGAGAAATATCGATTAGGGATTTTTTTCTTAATTTTGATGTAGCGTATTTAGTTCTTTTGCTAATGAATTGTTTTAGTGGATGTTTTTGAGAGCCTTCGATGTATTGATGTAATGCTTTGTCTTTTGCTTTAATGATGTTAAAAATATTTAATTCTTTAGTAATAAGTTTATACTTAAATGCTTTCTTGTATGTTTTAAGCTTAGATAAAAATGTTCCTGATATGCCTGCATATACTAGTATGCCGCAAATTATAATAGAATTAACTAGGGAAATAAATAAATTTCAGTTTCGTCTGAATTTCAAAATCTTTTTACTTTTATTATATAGAAATTTCTCAATGATCTTTTATAAACTTGAGCAATGTTTTTTTAAATGAAAGCTTATTTATGGTAAATCCAAGATATTTCATTGTTGTTACTGAGGAATAGCAATCAATTTGAGATACATTATCAACAAATGTAACCACCAATCTAGATATTTCGTTTTTGGAACTTTCTCTTAATTTAATATTTGCATGTTTCAATATTCAAAGTTAATTCTTATAAAAATCCCAATATATCTGAATTTCTGACTGTTATTTTTTAGTATGAGAATTATTGTGACAAGATTTATAGTAATTCAACCATACGTTCTTTTACTATAGGACTTTTGTGAAAATTCTGATCATGCGATATTGTTTTTACATGAAAGTACCGTATTTAAGCGTGTAAAAGCCGCATCCGTAGATAAGCCGGACAACGAGTTTGGGAGATCTTAGAGAAAAATTTTTTTGAACAACAAAATTTCACAAGCACTGAATTAACGAAACATACTAATCAACGAAACATACTTATTTACATTTTCAGATATTTTTTACAACTTTGTAAATAAAAAAGAAACCTGCATTTCCGCGATTTATAGCCTATCTTAATACATTTAGTAAAACTATAAACCTATATAGATCTTGTAAAGGATGCTGATCTAAATTGCTCTTGATATGTGCATGCATATTATTTCTAAACTAACAATACAATCTAATACTTTACTTTAATGTATATGACAGCAAGATCTCGTATTTTAGTTTACAATATATGTGCAAATTGGGGTTTTTCCCGAGATGTTTCTGTAGATAAGCCGCACCCCGCTTTGGGAGCAATTTTTTGTGGAGAAAGGTGCGGCTTATACACCGGTAAATACGGTAGTTTTGTTCGCTATTTCGACATTTTATATATATACATACATTCACTCAAAAAGCATCTTGAAATGTGTACCTTATTGAAGCCAAAAAACTTTTTCCTACCTATCAAAAAATGTTATTAACACAATAACTACGTCATCGCCTATAGAAAAGCCTCATTTTGTCGAGGAAATGTTATTTTAGTAATGGGTAAAAAATTATATTAAAGGGGGTGGCTGTATCCCTTAAAATAAATTTACGAATAAAAGGATTAGTATTAAGCTCTCTTAGATAAACACAGGAACTTTGAGAAAACGAAATTTTAAAAAGCTTTCTATGTAAATTGAACATCGAATTAAACTTAATATAAAATCATTAACCATATAAAATGATTGCCTTATTTAGCTCAGTTGTACAAGTTCTACAAAAGCATGTTAACACAATCATTATGAAGCTTCATTTTTGGACGCCTCGTCAAAGTTCTCAATCAACTCGGGAACTTCATCATCTTCAGCTGCTTTGGCTGCAGCAGCAGCAACTACATTTCCGCTTTGGCCTTTAGTAATCTCATTAATATTTTCTGGGGAAAACTGCTTGAATAAATGGGGAAGCATTTCAGTCAGTTGTTTAACTTCACTTTGACCCTAAACATAGAATATTAAAATATATTTGATAACAGCGAACATGTGAATCCTACAAATCTATAAGTTGCATGTCGGGAAATAATACAATAATACTTTGGAAAATACAGAAAAAATCTATTGAGAAATTACAAGATGGCAATTTACAATATTTATGCATAAACAATTTACCAAATCAATGATTAAGATAAAAAGGGTAATCAATCAATCAGCAAATTCTTTGCAAACAATCAACTGCTATCCGTAACAGCTGGAAGTAAGAACTTCCTAGAAAGAATAAATACCATTTGCTGAATAAATAACGTATGTCTAAAGATTAATATTACTATTGCTGTTTTATCAATTGCAACTGTTATGCAAAAAATATAAAATTTGTTTAAATTATTTTATAGTTGAACCGGGGCATTGTCACTACAGTGTCGATGTGAAACTCTCACTTGTGATGAGGTCATAAATGCTCCAATGATTGATATAGCTTTTAAAAGTGCTTTGCATTAACAATTCAATATAAAAAATAATTTTTTCATTGAAACATGTTCCGAATCCTTGTCATTGTTTTTTCTGACGAGAATACAATGTCCTCTATAAAATTTGGAAAAATCAGTTCAGGAATGTCGGCAGATGCATGTTTATGAAGACAGAAACGTTGCTGACAGTTAATAGGGATCTGAGGATGTTGTGCACTTCATGCACAAGGAGCGAAACAGCCGCTGTCTCAGTCACTGTTCAATTCCAAAAGTAACAACACTTCTAACATGCTCCACTTTTTTGTGCATTTGAAGAAAACTTGTGCAATGACCATGACGAATTCATCGGCAGAAACCACACATTTCACAAATCTCACAACTACACTTAGATGTTGTGAGCTTATACCTAACTTATAAACTATTCTTAATATTTTAACACAACTGAGTTCTGCATTAAAATGTATTGGAAACAATAAATTTTAGATCGATTGGTTATATACTTGAAATTTAGTATGTTTTCATATATTTCAATGATATATAAATTTGCAAAGGGGTACATATGCATGCGTCTGCACAAAATAAAATTCGCAAAAATAGTCTATCGCATCAAACGCACTCAAATATAGAGCTTTCCGAAAAAAGTTTTGGTTAATTAAAAAAATATAAATCTGCAAGGCCGAAAAGCTAATTGAATTCTCTTGATGTAAAGTTTCTGATCGTCAAACAATACATTATCACTAGGGGATTAATGTTTTGTCGAAACATACCTACTAAATACACATTTACGAAAACCAGAGGTGAAACATGCCATTGTAACAATTTTGGCAACCAATATTCAAAGCAATTATGCCAATAAGTCGAATAGCATCAGCATGTTATTGCATTTGGCAAATTAAATAAGGCAACAAAACAAAGAAAATATAAAATATAAATAAAGACTTAGCATAAAACTTTATATTACTTGAATGGCAAAAGTGTTTGATTGTAAAGCGGCTTGGACTTTGGGGTTGTTGAAATGGATGACAGTCCCATCGTCTTTAAACATATTAACTTCGTCAATACCCGGAATTACATTGCATGACATTTTCTTTAAACCCGCATTAAGTTTTTTTTCATCGGTCTGTGTGCTATGGGGAATCTTCAACTTTTTGCGACGAGCACTACCTTTGCCCCCAATGCGCACCTGGCTCTGCATTTGGGCCAGCTTCTCGGGATTCATTACCAATGTGAACTAAACAAATACAGACAACGTAACAATCGGACAGTATGAAATTCAACTAGCATTAAGCAAATCCACAATACATCTAGTTTTAAGATATGGTACTATAATCAAGGTTTAGAAGAATATCAAACAATGAAAACAGTTTAATTTTTTCTCATTTCTAATTTAATAAAACTACCAATAGTTGATATTTAGTTAAAACTCGTGTAAATATATCTAGCAATGAAGGACTAGTAAAAGCGAACATCCTAAATGATATACAGTCATGAAATGCAGTGTTTGTATAAAAACACTTGTATATAGTAAAAAGTTCCTATTGAACACCGCTATTCAATTTAAAATGCATTTCGTTAACTTTTCAATATTACGAATTTTAAGTTTCAAACATATAATAATGTGAGACGACACCGCAGCCCATAAGTTGGCTCCTATCTAGGATATGTGCTGGAAACCTCCTGTTCATGTCACATGGCAGATTTCAGGATAGAGGAGTGTATAAGAACACAAGTTTAAGAGGCTTAGTGGAGATAGGAGTCAGCTGGAAATATTCCAGTCGCGGCTGTGCAGCTATGAGCCAAGACAATGACTATACTATGCTGTGCGATTTCATGGAATGTAAAGACAACATCTCTGAACCCAAGGACTTCTCCCAAGTCGACTACACTTAAGCTAGCCTGTCCACTTAGCGCAGGACATTGGCAGATATAGAAAATTTCAAGAAAGTAGCTTGCTTCTACTACATCTCCTCATTGCCCCTTATCGCATTGGAAGTCATGAAGGGCAACAGGCCAGTTACCGATGCCGAAGTGAGTGCTGCAGATATGTTAATTTACGATGAAGTGGTCGCGAAGTCATCGACGAAATCGAAAATGATCTGAGAAATGGACGAAGACCTACGTAGATAAACGATAGCAGAAAAAGATGCTGCGGAAGCCCGAATTCAGTTTATAGATGCTTTTAGCTGTAGAGCCTTAGTAACGTAGCGCTTAATTTAATGATTTGTGAAATTCAGTGCGTTGTACATTATTGTGTCATTGTGTTATACTTTTTAGTTGTAAAGTCTCATTTTATATAGTCCAAAATTGTGAGGAAAAAATAATAAAATCAATAGTTTTATAAAAACTGAACTTTCTAAGATCCAGTGCTCAGAATTTCAAGTTAGTGAAGAATTTACAAATGAATATATTACGAACGTTATTAGGATTTTTAACTCAATTTTTTCAATTCGTCTCAGGTTCAAATCAATGATATATAACACATACTTGTATTGCATTCTAAAGCAAAATGGCAGCAAAAGTACAAATGCTTTCCCCTCAAAAATGGAAAAATATGAAGACTTAGTTATTACAAAGCACCTGATGCAATTACGACACATTGTTAAATTAAAACAATCTGAAACATAGTGCGCCTTTTAGGAAATCCCGTGAACTGAACAAGAGTTAATTTTTTTAGTATAACATTCTTGAAAAATCCAGCTACAATATAAACATTCTAAATTAACTACAATAAATGAAGCTTGTTGAACTAGAAAAAGTAAATTTCATTTCGATTTTCTCTAACTTCGCCAAAAACCAATTTTACTTAATTTTTAATCCGTATTTTTGTACCGTATATAATTAATTGGTTTCAACAAACAAACTTGTAATACTAAAGAGATAATATTCCACAAATGTTACTAATTTTAGAGTTTGAATCTTACAAATTCACATATAATTTTCATCTATAAAACAAACATCTTCAATTTCCATTACGGATAAAATTAGCAATAAAGAATTATAAAAGGCAACCATAGCAGAACGCCGAAAATGTGGTCTGGTAGTGTGAAATCTTAAAGCAAATGTGTAGTCACTAATCATTAGGGTGGGTAATTTGGGCGCTCGACCTAATAATTCAACTATATTCATGTGATATTTTACCCATACTGATTTTTTGTAAACGGTAAATTAAATGGAAATTCGCCATGCTTAGTAAACCCATCCCAAAGCTTTCTAAAATACACTATATTTAAGTTTTGAAGAATGCACAGTGGCGTTGCTTAAGGCAAACTATGCTGATTTGATTAACGCATTAGTTAGTTATTAATATTTGTAATATATTTTTTTAAATCATAGTTAGATTGTATTATCAAATTATCTTGCTTTTACAAAAGTGTGTCATTGCCTTTATTATGACATCTTTTAAATTCTTAAAATGTTCACATAAGATGTTAAATAAAACTGGAACTTACATGTAGACTTAGCTTTTCGGAATTTAATTGAAGCGGATCAATTTAAGGATTTGCCGAAATCTGAATCACGGCGTGACAATTACAAGCTTCTATTGGAACTAGTTAAAGCTGAGAGAATGAGTTAAAATTGTATAGCTGGGATCAGACTAACAAACCGCCCCAAGGTTTAGTAATGTTCGCAAAAATTCCTGAGTTATTTGCTTTTTACTTTTGAACTAATTGGGAGGCAAGTGCAGGAAATTTTCAAAAAGCTACCAAATTTATTGCAAATTGCTGGGCCCCCATCTGATTTGTTCATAAGACTAAATTTGGTTTGTCACAGAATTTTCTAAAAACATCGACGGAACATTCTCTTTTTGGACACACCATTTTACAATGACAGACGTGCATTTTCTATTGCAACTTATAAAATTCAATATTTTCGTTTTGTTATCAAATTTAGATTGAAGCAACAAAATGAACTGTGGTATTGTTTAATGTGATATTTTGCAATAGCCATTTATATGATTAGAATAATTTGCGTTCACACAGTGATTAGCTTAATAGAAATTTCCGTTGAATTTTTAAATAATGTTATTATCAATACTGTTATTTTTAACATTTCTCCCATAAAAATATTCGAATGTAGTCATGACCTACTTTTAAGAAGGTCATGATGTAGTGTAAAATTGAAAAACAAATGAAAAAATGGATAACCCATTACACATTCAAACTTAATCGGTAATTGAATGAAATATGCTAATCGGGGTAACTAAGATTTTATAATATATTACAAGAGTTTACAAGAGCAGAACGAAAAAGCATAGTCAACTCGTAGACAGTTAATAAAATAAAAAGATATAAAATGTGAAATATTTTGTAATTTAGCAGGTGTAAACTATGATGAACATCGTCAATGAAGATTGAATGTATTTAATAAAGGCTTAAGTCATATTTTAAAAATACACAACAAAAGAGACAAGAAATTAAATTGAGCGGCGCGAGACATAAATTAGAGAAAGCAAATATAGGGCAATGATGCATTGAAAAACTTATAAAAAATGTCGCTAATTCCGACTGAGCAATATGTTGCAGATGGGAATGACAACGTCATTTAGCTGAAACTGACGTGAATCAGAGGGAAGAGAAGGGAATGTTTGTTTCACAAAATAATGAAGTTCAATGAGATGAAGCAGAGTGTATATTTACTAAAGACGGAAGTAAACAATCAGTAAGCAATCGAGTAAAACGCGAGGTGTGAACAAAAATATACTTAAACTCTACTTGCATACAAGGCTGTTTATACTATAAATGACAGACGAAGGGGCGTCGAAAATTATCAAACAAGATAAACGACAACAATCCCTTTAAGTCACTGTATCAGGATTTAATACTGTAATGCATTTGTAATAAAATTAAGGATTAAGGAATAAATTGGAAAATGCCTGTATAAACATTTAACGCAGTAGTGATAAGATAGGCCCTATAAATGCATTATCTGCCATTAAAGCGCCTATTTATGAGACTATCACAAAAAAGGACAACAATAATCCTCAAATCGCTGTTTGTAAACATGGACTAACATTCTGTCAAAATAACTAATAAACTAATAGACGACGCGCGAAGAGCAATAAAGTGATTTACGTTAAATTAAATCAACACTAGCTCAGTAAATTTACAACCGTTTTACGAAAAGAAAAATGAGCAAAAGAATGGTCAAAACAAATTTACATCGAAATTAGATTTAAAACAAAAAAAATATTAAAAATAATAGCAAAAAGCATACCGCTACACTCAAAGCGAAATACATACAACAAAATTTTAAGATTTATCACAAATGCAGAATAAAATAACGATAACTTCTGAGAGAGTAGAAGAGTAGTGACACAAAAAAGAGACCATGGGGTGATGTCATACTTGGTCATGGAAGGGAAGTTTTATATTGTCAAATATTCAAATTTTCAAGCGTTGATATTTCTAAAGCTGAATAAATTTAATATGGACATGGCATTTTAAAAATTGTTGTCGCTACCAAAAGACCACAAAGTAAAAATTTACGTGAAATATTAAATCCTGTCAAGTAAGACATTCCTTAGTCACGTTTGATGATTTGTAGCACAAGAAATGAAACCTGGAGTGCAAAAATATTCAATATCAAGACCATCAAATTTTTCCAACTCTAGTATTAGAAGTATTGAATTTTTTTTCAAAATAATAGTTCTAACCTATATCGAATATTTGCCAATCAAATCGAATATTTTAACGATTGTTATAGTTTAGTAATTTTCTGAAAGTTCGTTTGTCTTTTAATTCGTAGCAAAAAAACCACAAGTAGTTATTCTCAACAGTTTAGTTTATTAATCAATATTAATTTTGAGGTGCATTGACATATCGAATTCGACGAATTTGGGCGAAAATGGATTTTTATACGCTAAATGGAGAACCCCTGCGAAGATAAAAAATTCAGAAGCAATTTTCGTCCTAAATTTCATTCCGAACCCAAATAACTGTTAGCGCGTAAACAAAATTACAGTAAAGGCACGACTAAGCATTTGATTGAGAGCTAAAACCTGGTAAATATCTTTTACTTTACATTCCGATGGATTTCATTTCAAAAGTTTCGCTCTGTGATCTCGCGTTGTCATGAATTAATCAATGTCGATGGAGAATATTTGTAAACTTTTCTTGAGAAACACATTAAAATCCGCGTGAAATAAATATCTGAATAATATGACAAAATAAATAGTTCAACCTACACAGTGAGATGCAGTTGAAGAGCAGAACGAGCTCTCACTAGATAATGAATATACAATTGAAGACAAAATGGCTACCGGGCTTTAAACTTTCTAAAATTTCATAGTAAATGTAAACTGTTTCGTTTAGAGAATATCGCATAATACACAGTTTGGGATCTTTTATAGTTGCGACAGATGTCGGTAGCAAATACCATTATTAAAATGTACACTTGCAGCCTGTCATCTACTGCCGCTACGATAGCCCTGTCAAAATGGTTAGAGTTAAAGAGATTACAAGTTTATTATAAATACATGCATGAAAAATAAATAGGTTGTTTGGGGAGACAGGAAAACTTATTTATTGATTGGCCTGGGAGAATAATGCACACGGTTCAATAAAAACATTTTTAGAGAAAACTAATAATTTAATTTGTTAAAAGTGCAAATATAGTTTCAAAAAAGTAAAAACTGTTGAACATTTTTGAATCGATTCAGAACTCAAAATTGAAAAATTGGACTTATTTTTTAGTCATATCGCCACATGGCGGGACATCATCGCTGTGGTGCTATACAGTAGACTTATAGACTGAGGTGCTAGTTTGAAAAAGCGCTATTTCGTTTCTTGCCACATGTTTCCTCAGCACTTTCATAACTGTGAAAAATTCGAATAGGAATCGATCCATTACAAAAAATCGAAATAAAAAATTCAAAATCGCAATTTCGTCAAGATTTACATTCAGGCGAGGAAACTTAAATAACTTTATTACATTTGCATTTTAAAATTGTTCAATGCATCAACTCTTGAATTCATTCTCATATAATTGACATGATACCGATACTATTTCACAGTTTACATGTACTAAAACATCGTACAATTGTCAATTTTATAGATACCCATGCTATACAATAGCTCGAAACAGGTGGATTTTAAAACCCGTACCCGATTAGCTCAGCCCGAACCCGAAATGAAAATTTTAACCAGATTTCAGCTCAAATTTCAAAGATCATGTGCTAAATTGATAAAATGAAATTCTTTAAATATCCATTTAAAATTTTATTTTTTAATGTTTTGAAAAAGAATTTACTATTTCTAAGGCTTCTATGATGTCAGCTGCTAGTAAGCAGCGTCTTTCATTCAAAGTAAGCCCACAAGAAGAGAAGCCTCTCAAATCGACCAGGCGACATTTTAAAAACAAATCTTATTTCAGAAGATAATTCATGACAAACTGAAATACTAGCAGATGCACGATAAAATGTCTATAAATCCTAACTCTAGTTTTTATTCTTTGTTTAAGTCATTCGTGTTGCTGATTAGTTTACTTTTAGACTTAGCAATTATCTTACAATTATAAACGCACAGATACGAGCTAGTTCATCAATCTAACACTAAGTTGAAATGTCCTTGATGTTATACACATTACAATGATTACAAAAAATTTCAATAATATTTTTATATCTTATTAAACTTAAGAAAATTTTTCCACCCGAACTCAACCCGTTTTGCTTTCAAAAACTCAGCCCGAACCCGGTTGCACCACGGATTCGAAACACCCTTCAAAATATATGAAAATTCAACATGAAGAGTAGGGGAAATGTTGAATAGTCAACAATTGCAACATTAACTAAATTTTAATTTCAATATTTTAATGTATGATTGCAAAATATCGATAAACAGAAATGATGGGTTCTTACAATTGCCTTTAAATTTTTGCCGAAAATAATTTAGCTTTCAGCCTGATTTATTAAACATTTCCATAAATGTAAAGGAGCATAGCAAATATATAAAACGATCTTTAAATTTTAATGTAAGCTAAACCCTTAAACATCCAATTTTCAACCTTTGCTTTGAAGAGAAAAAACAGTGGTCAATCAATAGCAGCTATTAGTTAAAAAATAACTAAGCAGAAATGGTAAAATATAGTTTCTAAAATTATGATGTGCTGTATGATAAAAATGTGATAGTAAATTTTTCTTTGTTTAACTTTCTTCATGCATAAACAATATCGTCTTTATCAATCTTTATATGTCTAGTATATTAAAAATAAATAATATCAAGACAATGGGCAAAGAGTACCTCAACAGCACTTGAAAACATTAGACAAAGAACAACTTACATTCGTAAAGATCTAATACAAATGAAACTCACATTTTTCTTCAACCATATGTTTAAATGAGAATTTGAAATATTAATATTTATTTTATTGATATTAACTGTTCAGTACTGATCAGTGTAAAGTCAAACATCATTTTCAAATCAATAATTGAAATACTAATATGTTACTTACAAGCAGTGTTGACGAGTTAAATTAATTTAACTATTTTTCACCAGTTAAACTATTTTCATTTAACTTAACTAATTAGTTTAACTATTTACAAATTGAGACTGAAAGTAGTCAATAGATTGTCTGAGCAAAAATGGCGCAATAAATTCCGAATTTGTTAAATTATTAACTAATCAGAAGTAAGTATATATAATATAACAAACGATAATCGGTGAAATTCTAAAATCGCATTAAACAAGTTTTCAAGTTGTCAATTTCCAGTCGATTTTTGCGATTTTCAGTCAAATACGATGCTTTTGAGAAACAGTTAAATTATTGTTTTCTCGTTTTAACTAAATAGTTAATAGTTGAATTAATTTAACTATAACTAATTAAACTATAGATAAACTATTAGTTTAATTGGTCATCACTGCTTACAAGTATGAAATTTTTTAGAAATTCTATTTTCTAATTGCAGTTTATATAACTAAGACTGACGAAAAAATTACTAAAATGACAATTGATCTGTTTTAGTCTCAAGCATACAGGAAATCGACTCCAGTCAGCTACGACATTGAGGAAAAAATAGTGTCGAAGATGTCTAGGAGCAATCTAAATTTACCTTAAACCATTAAAAAATTAGAAGAATGTTTTGTTAGAAATACAAATAATTTCTTTCCCCAAAATTATACTTTTCGCATACACATGTAAGGCCTTTCTAGATCCAAACTATAAAATATTGTATTAATTTTTTACTCAGTATTTAATACTCATTATTTTTGAATAAAACCCGTATCAACAAAAGTGAAATAAATTGAATGCAAACACTAGTTATATAGGCAGGATATACCGGTAATTCAAAGTTATCAAATCACAGTGTTATAAGGAAGTTGAATGATAACTATGTTTATAGCCTAGTAATGCTGGGTTTCTATAGACCCACTATCTGTCAAAGGGTTAAACCAAAATTTGTAGTGAAGACTATTTGTTTAAAGAAGCTAAAATAGCCTATAGTAATTGTTCACCAAAAATACATTTTAAAACATTTCCGATTACAATAATACTGAAAAGTAAAATGGAATACTGCTAATCTAACGATAGTTGTTATTGAGTATATAATAATTTCTAGAAAGCTTTACAGTAATTATGTCCTGACAGTATGAATAAAATGACAAAACTGTTTCCTAAGAAAACCAGGTTTGATTTGATTAATTTAGTCAAATTGAATTAGCCAAAGCGGCGGGACCAATTTTCAAATAATGCTATATTTTTGCATTTAAAATGCTTAAATACTACAGTATTTGCCAAAAAATACCAATAGAGCACAAAGAGATCCATATAGTGCGTAGGAGATGCCAATAAAACACAAAAAGATCCTCATAGGGATTAGGAGATCCAACTAAGGCAAACAGACATCCCAATTGTGCAAATGAATATCCAACATGTATCATTATGAAAATCACTATGTAAATTGAACAGATAATCAAATTGGCAATTTTTGGAGATGACTTCGGTAAATAAGGTGTGCACATTTTGTGCAAATGAAACATGCACAAAGAAAAATGTGTTTTCCAGCAGTTGGTGTACTTGAGAACAAGCGGTATGAAAGTATATGTAAAGTATATGAGTACATGTACAGTCATTATCTATGGTTTATTATTCTCAGGTCCAAAAAAATTGCACTCATTATCAATCTCAATTTATTAAGTGTTTTTGATTTTTATTTGTTACAAAAACAGTGACTTTGAAGAAAAATATAATGAAAGTGTTGCAGTTTTGTTGCTTGCTAAATATCTACACTATTGTACTTAACGTATCCCCTTCAAAATTCAAATATAGACAATTCATATGAAGTGCTCCAACTTTTGCCGATAAACTTTTAATGAAAAATTTGAAATAAAGAACTGTTCTTGTAACAACAATGTATTCACTTATGTATAAGTTTAACAACGATAGAACAATAATTTTCATCTTGGTGTATATATATGAAGACCACAGGGGAAAAGGGGCACATGTCACACTTTAGCGATTTTGAGTAAATTGAATTTTAAGTTTTGAAAGTCAGCTGCTGCTAAGAAACTTGTGCTAGGTATATACTCTTACTATACACATATACCCTATTTAGTTACATACATGTCAGTGTATTTTATTGATCATCCACATATATCTGTAGGGAATATTGTGAACATTTATACCCGGGGGTGTGTTGGACAAGTGCCTTTCTTCCCCTGAATATGATTGAAGACCCTTTTGGAAAAATGTTTATGGGCACAAATGCAATATATCTACGTAACGAACACCAAACTTTGCAAAAACAACAAATACAGAAATTGGTTCAAAATTTTTAATTAGTTTCTTCTGAGTCGGAATCAGACATAGGCTCATGTATGTTGTCTTGGAGATTCTCATCATGTGGCAATGCATCATAGAATCTATGATTCAAAGGATCACAAAACCTTTTTAGGACTTGAAGATCTCTGTATTTGGCATAAGATATACGGATGGGACCGTTATAATGTTTCTTCATGTCATTCTTCAAGTGATTATCTACCTTCGAAAGAAAATTCTTTGATCTCGGAACCAAAACAGCAGACTCCATACAGCCGTTCCAGTTGTTCCTGTACAAGAGCAGCATTGGTTTTGTTCTGTTAACAAGAGCTTCACGTATTGGCCTTGTTGGAATTGGACATGTAGATTTAAAGAGAGGTTTGAGATATTCTNATATATATATATATATATATATTTTTGTCGAGTTCAGTTCAAATAATTTTATCGGACATTTGTTTGTATTAATTGGATGACTAATTGCCTTACTCGGATTTTTTCATGCCCAATTCTGATTTTTAAAAGCATTAATTGGATCTTTCAATCTCAATATGGATTTCCTAATGCCGTAATCGGATATCTTTGTGCTCTATTGCGATCTCTTTTGCAAATACTGTAGTTACTTATTAAAGGCTAGTTTTTTATCATTGAACACAAATTTATTGATAGCCATAAGTTACGTTTACATGATTTGTAATATGATTTTCATAAACGGTATAATCACACAAACTACGATGAGTTGCACAACTAACATCAAAATACAAATCATATTTAAAATTTATACAGATATTTTTACGTTAGGCAACACGATAGCATACATATACAATGTGAAATGTACTAATTTCAAGAGTAATGCCATCTTGTGAGAAGCTGAGAAGTTTCTATGGAATATAAATACATTCCTTAACCCATTAAACCCGGGAAATCGTATATATTTATCTTGAGCTATTTTTTAATTATTTTGAACAAAAAGGTTACGCACTTCCATAACTTCGGAGCACCTGATTTTATTTTTTGAACATTTTTTATAAGCAAAATTTTATTATGAAAAATGAAAGTATTGATCATATTTAGCCGATATTGATATTTTACAGATAATCAGCAATCATATTTTAGTTAGAATATAGTCTTAATATGTACTTATACGCATAGTCGTGACTTTTGTTAGAAATTTTCAAGTATGCATTTTACATTGGGCTTACTAAGCAATGTGATTTAGTTAATAACAATTATAAATCATATGTCAATAAAAACAATATAAATTGGGAAAATGTAAATAAAAATCCGAAGAACATTCCAATATCAATCCAATATGTATCAAATTATTTGCAAATATAAAACCAAGAATATATTCAATTTTCAAATGCTTTTACCACTAAATTATACAAAGAAAAATGTTTTTAGATACATACCACGTGGTAAAATCAAGTCGCAATCATAAATGATATTCCCTCTTTCTATCAAGACATTGTTGTCAAAAGACATAGTTCTAGCCTACTCTTAAATCCTGCCTGTAATAGGCACGCCCTGATAAACTACACAATACATTTCCAGTAGCAGATAACGCGATGATATATTTATATACCACTACATAATACTGTTACTATATGGCAATAAGATTTAGCCTTAAATAGTATTTTTTCATAGGAAGTCTGCTTATATGATATCTTAAATAATTATATATATATATCTACTTATCTTGAAATCAATCATAAACATAAAATTAAAAATCGCGCAGCGCCTAAATGCAAACTTAAACCATCAAATGCATTATTAAAAAAGCAGTATTGGACAATCAAAAATGGTAAATGTGTTTGTAGGAATATTACCAACGTTTCAATTAAAAAGCACATGCACAAGAAATGCTATATTCTGATTGAAGTCTCCGATTGACATTGTCTTCGCATTAGTGTCATTGGTTGATCATCTTGTGTATAAAATGTCGAGCAATCAAAGAGTAAAAAACAATAGAGTAGATGTTACAAATCAGTCTGTCGCGATGACTAATTGTACTTTGCTTTAGTGCCAATACGTTCGGGAGCACGTGTCGATCTTACTGTTCAACAGATGCCGCATTGAACAGCAGACCATAAGAACCAACGCAGTTCAGCATCTCATTGCATTAGTTGGCGCTCAGCCATGCGATCTATGCGATATTTTCTAAGGCCGCATATATTGAGACACAGATCGGTTATACAGACTTAAATCTATCTGAAGAACTACGATAGCAGATTTTTCATTCTGGAGATATTCTTTCGTGAAGAGATGCTTAATATTATGGTGTAGTAGTCTGAAAAAACATCCGCAATGCTGATTAAACGGCCACAGTCTCCCGACCACTGCAATTTTGAACATGGGAAGAAAAGTGGGAACATATGTAGGGATTCAAAACAGTATAATATCAGTTAACTACTGCCGCATGTTTTAAACTGACAATTTCCTCATCATCAGACATCAAAACCACCATGTCTTAAGAACATAAAGAAGTTCCTCTAACACATTCCTCAGTATGTGGATTATCGTCCAAATCTGGAAAAGGTGGTTATAAAAGTACTCTTCCATTACGCTCTTCGATTAGCAATTCTGGAGGCTTTCCATGAAAAAGAAGATAGGAATGTGCATTAACGTACTCAATGCAAAAGATATGATAGTGGAAGGAGGGAGGCAAATATCTGGTAAGACAATTCGAAACTGTTGGAAGAAGACTTTCTTTCTCAACCCTCCCTGGCATGAGGCCCTCCTTTTGAGATCTCATAGGCTGAATTTAGCGCACTTAGTTTTCTTCACACTTGAGATATACGAAAATTGCCTTGACAATAAATTACTTCTCAGGACATGAAAGCTTCATTAACCCCTTGGACGAGGACGCCAGGGGATTAATTACTGAAATTTCGAGCAATACAAAGTAGATTCTACTTTCACAATATAATGGATAAAACTAAAAACCGCATTCTGCTTTTAATGAATGCATTGACATTTAATTACCTGGCCACTGTGATGATCCTTGTATGAAAAGAACATTTATGAAAGCCGAAAGTTCTTGGGTCACACCATATAGCATAATTATCAATTTCCTAAATAAGATCAGGCGATGCAAAATGCGCCAATAGTTTAAGAAAATTACATATAAGAATGACCAATAGAGCTAAAGTCTCCCGGGTATTAATACACCTTTCTGCAGACTAATGAACCCAACAAAAATCCTAAACATCTGATTTTCCATTGCAAGAATTGAATAAAAGCTTGAGGACTTGGGCTGAATAGCAGACATCCTTACATCAAAAAACAAAATCTGTTATCAATTATATAGCAAATTCAATTGCTTCGCCTAAGAATATTTTTTAATACATTGTATGCACTACTTTTATTATCATTAAGCTTTTTAAGATATTGACGTGTCTATATCGCCTTTTATTCTAAGTAGTTGTGTGTATTACTTTGTTCAAACTAGCTTTGTTGGTTAAAGTTCGGTCTTTTTTGCTCTTTTAGATCTCCTACAGTAAAATTCTCCTTCTCTCTTATGTGTTAGTACTTTGTTAATCGGTTTTCTGCAAATAGTTGTACATATTGTAAATCCTAGTTTATGTTTTGTCAGGTTGAGATGCGTAGTGTTCTTTTAGGCACTATGATGAAATATGTTGATAACTATGTAAATAGCAGAAGACAAGAAAATATCTGTTGTTATCCTGAGGAGCATTTTTGTATACAAAAATAACAAAAAATTCTAGAAAGATTATCCGAAGCAGAAAAATTTTAAACTACAATACACAAAATTTTGGAATTTTACACTTATCGAAATTCGTTTTGAAAACAACAAAGCAGGCAAATGTCTACAACTTAACCAAAATAGAAACCGCAAATACACTAAATCAACAGAAATTTCATAAAAACTAGCATTAAACTTCTCAAAATGATCGAAAATATTCTGCAAATTAACAGCATGCATAAGGCTAATGTTTGTGTAACGATTGAACACATAGTAATAAAATCATACTAAAAGAAGTTCTTTGCACCTCAAATGCAAGTCGGATTATAATAATATTGTCTTTCACTAGCATTTATTCAAAAGGTGTCTAACTTGAAAGTTGAATGCAAACAAATAGCCACACCTCATTAGAAGTTTTGCCAAAATTTTAATTAAATGTCATTTAGATTTAATACAATATGGCATGAAAACGAATAGAGGAAATGAACTCTGCGAAGAGTATCTGTCGGATGTGTAGATTAGAGATTTGGTAAAGTGCGGAACTTAAAAATTTAAAATGGTTTAATGTCGATTAAAAATTTGGGAGAGTTTGTGAAAGTTAATCGATATATTTTTAAACATTTTTATGTTTTCAAATTCCGAAATTCCCAACTAAACTCCGAAATCCCTTAACCAACACACCCCCGAGTAGCTGATTTCGTTCTTTCCCGTTTTTGTGAAGCATACCAATCAATCTAATTTACATGCAAGCCGAAAAGGCAATATGTAATTAGCAAGAAAAGAAATATATTTGCCCGTTTAGAAACAAGATCATTAAATTCATGGGAAAAAATAATTGATTAAGCGATTAGTACAGAATTACAATCTATCATAATATATAAATTAAGATTAAAGTACGACACAGAAAAATACTAAATCTCTAAAGTGGAAAATTAAGAAACTAGGATCTAAAATTGGATTTGCAGTTTCAGTCAATAAACGAAAATTACTTTACCATAATTTTAATTACATTATCGAATTTTAATGTTACAGGCTCAACCCTTCACCAAATCGTGGAAAGGTGGTTAAAAATAACATTGAATCTATAAGTAATATGAATATTTAATTGTTAGAAGCATTTAAAATGCAAATTTTTAATAGATGTTGAAAAGCACCGCCTGACAAATAATGTCTATAGGTTTTAATACCGAAACGCGGTAAAAGGTAAATTGATAATTTTCACGCATTACAAATGAATAGCTTTCCAATGAAAATTGTACAAACCATTAACGATCTATAAAATAGCCTAATACTATTTTAAAAATAAAGGCCTATATATCGCAGTTAATAAACTAATAACATATTCACAATATGCATATGACTGTAAAAAATTTCTACAAATATAAAATTCTCATCATTAGAAACATGTATATTAAAGCAAAAAATTCAGCTAATCCGAAAAATTTATAGGGACAGTCCTTGCGCAGCCATCTTAATTATAGACAATACTAATCGCGTGAAACTTAACACCGAGGTCAACCTAAACAAAATTAAAAAAACTATTGTCAAAGTTTTTAATTAATAATAATCAGGGTTTTTGAGTACTCGGGATCTTAGAATCTCCAAATCGAATGAGTTCACAAGATCAAACTGGGAATTTTCTGCAAAAAACATGAAACAGAATTATATTTATTATCATTGTGTAATTTAGAAATGGCAATATATTCGACCTAAAGTAGGCAGCTGGATGGTGAATGTGTACCACAGAATTTATGTCTATGAAAAATATAAACTTGTTTTTCTACATTAAAGCAATAATGTATTTTGTCATTTATATATATTTAAAGGTCTCACACATTATTTATTTGAAGCTGTAGTAAGCTTTTAATATTAAGATGTTTATATTACATTTCATGAAAAAATTTTCACATTTATTTTAATAAAATGATATATATATATATACTGGAGATAATCTATTGTTTAGTACTTTCAACAATACATAATTCTACAGAAATCCCAATAGCCTGTGAAGCTAGTCACTACTAAGCTAAATCAGTAGCTTTAACAATGTTATATTAGTTCACAGATTCTACCACTATATTGTAATGACATTTGTTTAGTAAATGGACAGGGCAGCTTCCATGAGTTTGACTATAATGCCTCCTATAAATTTTGAATCTGGAATTTCTGTGTGAATACAACTGTTAACTAGTTATATATGCAATTATGACATTAGAGTAACCTCAGTATTACTGGCATGGAATATCCATCACCAGGTTGAAGTGATTTCCCTAGTTGTATCTCAAATTTGTGGTACATTTTGTGGCATAATGACAATATTGGCACTTTTGGAATTCAAGAATCCTTCATATAAAATTATGAAATTATTTTAATTTGTAATTTCTGCATTACATTGATTGTCAACTTTGTGTTTTGCTCTTTTTTTAGTTTAAATAGTATTGATTCATACACAGTACATTTGATTATTACCATTCAAAAGGTTAAATTGAGGAATCTGTTTTGTTGACTAATAAAATCAATGGTATGATTTGTCTTTTTGTTAATAGCTGTTTTTGTTCAAATAAATATCACAGAATTGTTCATTATGTTTGATGAAATAGAATTTACTCTTACTCACATTTTATTTTGATGTACATTTAAAAAAATATGTTTTGCTAGTCTGACCGTAATTTGTTGAAAGGTGCCTTGCTGAAGTACAGCTTTTCTAGCAACATCCTTCAGCACTTAGGTTAGGTGTATGGTAAGGACTTTTTTGGTACACAATTCATTCCCTTATTAAATTATTATTGTTGCTACCACCTAAATTGCACAAGTCAAGGAATGGCCCAAGCTTAGGTGATAGTTAGCATGTAGGTTTCACACACTGCACTCAAGAGCATTTAGGGTCTCTCTTTTTTTCACTTAATTATAAGGCTCTATTATTATACAACACTTTCTACTTAAGTTCTCTGTTTTGGGTTGGCCACCCTCCAGCTCCTCAATCTCCTGCTTACTCTAACTTTTCTAGTACTACTCAGGAGTAGTTCATTGCTGAATGTTGTCATCTAGTTGTCATAATTGCAATTGGTATCACAGTAGAAAGCTAACAAATTCCCTACTAAATATTTGGTGCCACCATCATCAAATGAAAAAAACAAATCCCTGCAACAACCTCAATGATTTGCTTGTTACTAGTTAAATTGTGTCTGACAGCAACAGAATGGAAATTTATGCAAAAAACTCAACAAAAGCAAAAACCTGTTAGCCCTAAACAGACTAACCCAACCCCTCAGTCTCAATGCAATTCCCTCTCTAATTAGCATTAAAAAAATTCTATCCTTTGAAATTGAATGACAAAAATTAAAAGAAAAACTTGATGTTATTCAAATTGAAAACTTTGATGTTTCAATTTAATATGTGATGAAAACCAAAACTTCCTTAATGAAATCTCTATTTTAAAAGAGAACAAAATTAAAATTTTACAAGAATATGAATTAATAGAAAAGGATAACCAATGTCACCTCAAAGAATATAAAGTAATCAAAAATGAAAACAAATGGTTGGATCCTGAAATTCATGCTATGCATAAAAACACTATAAAATCATTGAGTATGACACCAACTGGCTAAAGCAAGTAAAAGAATGTAATGACCATAACATTAAGCTCACTGGTAATCAATTTTCCCAAGAATCTAAGAACAATAAAAATGTATCTCAAAAACCTAGAAAGTTGAATGTAATTTGCATATGTTACAAACTCTACAATGTTTAGACCAACCTCTCCTACCATCCAAAATACAGGACATTGAGAAGTTTACACCCAAACAGTTTCTAAACAATCACCTCTTCACCAATCTTCTCCTATTAACATGATTGTGTTAACACCACCATAAACACAATTCCCTAGATCACCAATTTTTAAGGTGATATTAAACAATTTAAATGGTAAATTAAATATATTTGATAATCACTCAAAAGCTATTGAAATTCTGTGACATAATGAAACACAAAGAAATTCTTGTTAGCCTCACTTAGGTAGAGGAGTGCTAACATAAAGGCAGTTTTTCTGATTTAGAAAACATTCTTCTACTATGAATGCTCTTTTGGATACAGCAGAAGATTGCAGACAACTCACAGATAGAAAGCAAAGTGTATATATTCTTTCTTTAGACATTGCAAAACCATTCAATTCTATAGATCATGGATTATTGACCTTACTTCTTCTTCACTTATTGATGATTACTTAAATAAGAGATATCAATTTGTGCAATTCAAAAATGTATCATAAAATCTTTTGAAAATTGAAAGGAGTGTTCCACAAGGTTCTGTTTTGGGTCCTTTGTTGTTTAATATCTATATAAATGATATTTCAAATCACATAAATATAAAATGTATGTTATAACCAGATGATACATTAATCTATACAACAAGCATTGATGAACTACAATCCAATTTATATCTCAAACATGACTACTATAACAAAAAAAAGATGTCTCTAAATATAGAAAAAACCACTTTTTGCAGATGAATAAATTAACAAAAGGTGAAACAAAGACAAAATTGTATCTTAACAACAAAGAAATAATGGAGCAACCAAGAATAAAATATTTAGGATTGTTAATTGACAATCAACTACAATTCAAATATATATACTCTATAATTCAAAAAATGGCTGGTACCATAGAGTTAAATAAAAAATAACAGATTTATTACCAAGAAAATGGATCACAATGTTATGTAAGTCAATGGTTGTATCAAAGTATATGTATTCTTGTTACTTGCTTACAAATCCATGTGAAAATTGTAAAAGAAAACTAAATAAGATTTTCAATTGGATGAACAAAATTGTCAATTAAAATAATAATTGAATTAAAAGAAAATTGGCAAAAGATTATATGTTATTATATCCAGATGATATCATGCAACAAAAGATCTTGGAAATATTTTATAAAATGAAAGATAAAATCTCCCTAAAATATAATATTAGATGTGGTACATATCAATGCATGAAATTTAGAGCAAAATTATGCAGAATTCATTCATAAAAATTGCAGGATAATTATGGCATAAATTGGATAAAGATATTTAATCTGAAAAAAAGCTTCAATTGTTTAAAAAGAAAGTTACTAATTTTATCAGGAATGCTCCAACAAAGAATTATCTTACCAGTCAAAGAATTACTTCAATAAGTACAAATAACTAAGTACATTATTTTTCTATTATCAATCTAAAATTAATGACTAAGAACTTATTCAACTATTCATAGAAAATACTTTTCAAAACTAAAATGAACTATTATAGTAACCAAGAAATATCACTATCTTTAACTCTGCAACAAAGAAATAGAAAGAATTCAGTTAGTACTTAATAGTGGCTTTTTGTACACTTTTTCTTTAGAAAGCACAAATTTTATTAATAAATAAATAAAATTGTCGTGTTAATTTAGATAGAAATATTATTTAGTGATTCTATTTGTAAAGCATTTATCTTCAATCAAGTTTTATAAGTACAGGTCAGAAAAAATGGTACAGCAAAAACTAAGTTCAGCTAAGAGTCAATTGCTTGGCTTTTGACTGAAACAAGCCAAACAGAAATTTATATTTGAATCAATCTTCTGATTAAGGGAATTGTAATTAAAAAGAGACATGTAAGTGAATTTACTTTGTATGGTATACCAGATATTGTTATAATAAAAATTGATCAGTATCAATAAAATTATACTAGTGATTGGTTGTAACTTAACTTTTCTTAATTCACTGATATTATGGACAACATGACTTAGCTAAATATTATGTGTGGCACTGGTGTTGGTCAAGTTGCAGATGGAAGTTGATGATACTGAAGAAGATCATTCAGTATTTATTACTTAATTAATTACTAAATGTGTTGCCTAACTAAACAAAGTATGATTACCAAAGCCCTAACTGAAATGGATTTGATGATGAACTGTTATTTTTTATTTGCTCAATCAATGATGGAAACAGTTAACAAATATTGCATGCATAATAATTCAATTAATGTATAATCTGTGAAATGAAGGAATTGGATTTCACTGATGATCAAAGAGAAGTTCTTTATTCATTTACACTGGAATTGCTATTACAAATAAACAAATTCAATGCATAACAAGAGTGAATTCTCTATTAATCATTTTACAAGTTAACCACAAACAGCACTGAGACACTGAGACTAAATATGTGATTGTTACTCATTAAAAATGCTTGTGGATGCATTTCAGATATATTCAGTTTTACATGTAGGAGTTAAGAGTTTAGGAAATAACAACTATTATGAACAGAGTGCTGAAACAGTTACTATTGACAATACTGGATTATAAGGGAAATACAATTTCTATCATTGAGAGTATGGGATTTCACAATTTCCACAAAAGTAGAAAAAAATATTTTGCTGTAATCTACCAACTCTAGCAACTGATGAAAACCTCAAAATCCAAACTCCAACTAACTGCTTTTCAGGCAAAGCAGATGGTACATCACCTACTTTCAAAGAGTGGAATTTTTCATATGAGCAAAACCTTACAGTCCAGCAAGCTGGAAAAGAACATGCTCTTGTTCAATTTGCCAGTTTCTTATCTGGCAAGGCATACACTGTAAAACCTGTAATTGAAGGCCATGGCCTATTATTTTTCAACCTCCTTGCTATGGTGGCATTTCATTACAGGTAGCCTTCAATTACAAGGTGGCCTTCTATTTTTCAACCATCAATTTTTGGTATTTTTAGGTCTATAAAAATTTGTTGGATAATGCTGTTTTGAGGAGTATTAGTGTTCATAGGGTTTAATGTGTGCATGCATGTATGTGTACATACATATGTACCCATGAGTATCTCCATCCTTGAAAGAGAAAAGTGGATAGCTGTCTCAGACACAAACCTGAGCAGTCTATTTCAACCTCCTCTTTAGGGTGGCCTTTTATTTTTCAACCTTTTCACTAGGGTTGCCTTCTATTACAGGTGGCCTTCAATTACAGGTTTTACAGTAACTAATATTTGACATTAGACACCTTTATTGAATCACACTAAAATTTGTTAATTCAAAATTTCTATGATCATTTGCATGCTCTGACAGGTTGCAGCCAATATACAATCTTACTTAATAACAAAATGTTTCACTGAAATAAATATATAGAAGAATACATTCTTCAAATAGGATGCTTACATCAACTAAGCTGATCATCTAACAAATATTCTTCCCATGATTTATACACTCACATAACTTATGGCATGCCACTGCTAATTCATCATAGATTTGAACAAATGTGTGGTCTTGAAGATAAAATTAGTACTATCATTAAAAATAGCCATTGAGTCTAAATTGCAAATTGAAAATTACACAAAAATTTCAAATCAAATTAGATTAAATACTAACACCAAAACATTTATTCCAAAAGCTGCAAAACCAATTGATACATAAAAAATAGTTCTTCTACAACAGGTACCATTACTTAGGTGGAACCTGCAACTTCTGATAAATTGCCAAAAGCCATCAAAATGAATAAAGTTTATAGCAAAAGATTTGATGAAAAGGTCAGTCACACAAACAGAAAAAAACAATACATCTGAAAGCAAATGAGGAATGCTACTATACTAATGACAGTGATATATACTAATCCAAATCAGGAACCAAGGAGGAATTAAACTATTAAGAGCACTGACTCCCAGCCATACAGGAATGGTTCTTGTAACAATCAACCTCAATAAAAACACAATTCCTGATACAATAAATTTTACAAGCAACTGTAGATATCAGGGCTTCAGTCTTAGTAATCACTGAAACCTGTGCTAACCAAATCAGCATCAATCAATCACATATTAAACCACATAATAACAGACTAATAAACACTTCTGGTGATTACTTAGATACTAAAAGTCTAATTAATGAGCTTGAATTTACCATTTCCAACAACAAATTGAGTCATGACACATTGATTGTTGATACAACAAATCATACTTTGCCATATGATCTGATACTTAGGTAAGATGTTCTAGAAAAATATTAATGCACTATTAACTTTATAAATAAAACCCTTGTTATTGATCTGACAACCAAAGACATCATGATGCATTTACAATCTGTTGACAATCAACCCATTACACTTTACCCCCATAGAAACAATTTGAATCAAGCCCTTTATTTGGCATTTCATAATGCTTTCATTAAAGCAACTACTTACTTTTGACATTATCATCAATGATCAATCTGGTATGAATACTAAAAAGTCACCATATTAGCATCTATACTTAAATGTTATAACAACACAGCCACTAAAAGCTATTGTAATGGAGAATCTGTACAATGATTGAAATGGACAATATTAGGTAAGGCTAGACCAATTTTTTCTCCTTTCACAATGTGTATGATTCCAAGCAGTTAACCATGAAATCCAAGCAATGTCAATTAAAAATATTAGTTATGATGATTGATACAACTGCTTATATTACAACTACTAATTGAACTCTATTTAGATCTACAGCTAGATGTCATCAGGGTTGAAATCTGATGCCAAGCAATGCAACAAAAGGAAGAACAGACATGGTAAATGATCATCAGTTGCCATGGAATTGGTTGTGAATCACAAAGAAGCCTCAGTGCAAGGGAGTGCTCTCAGTGCATGGTAATTGAAATTCTGATTCAATTTAGTGCATTGATTGTTTTTGTTTTGATAAGAGTTTGCAATAAATGAATGTTTGCAACCTGGATGCTTCAGCTTATTATAGATCCTGCATATAAATATCCCTACATACAAATGTGAATACATGAACCCTGCGTACATGTAAGCAATCAATGTGGCCTGCAGAAATAAGGTCTTAGACAGTTGGAAAGATAAGTTGACTTTGCAACTACCTGAGTTGACAAATACTGTAACCAGGTAAAATATAGTGGGGTTCTTAGGCACATAAAATGTATAATAGATCTTATTATTATACCATAAGAATTTGGATCTAAAACAGGTTAACCTAAGGGTTGCTTAACAGCTATTTGATAATTGAACTGATAATTGTTTTACAAAATATAAGTGATAATTATTTTTTTCAAAAAATTAAGCATAAACATTAATTAAGTTTATTAATAGTCTTGGTTTCCTCTTGTTTTATTCTTTGTTACCACATTATGTCACAATAAACAAGAGTAACAAATTACTTACATTAACACAAGAAAATATAAAAATTTTTGCCTCCCCAATCAGGACTGCTATCAGACAAAAACCAAAACTTATGCTTTCTCTTGAATTGATAGAAACTGACAACACTTCAAATTCTATTCCATTAGTCAGTAACAAAACTCATCCAACCCTATCAGAAAAAGAAATTTAATAATTAAATGATGTTTTGCAAAAACATCATTCAATCTTAAAATTTAACACTTTTAGTATAGAAAAGGCTATAGGAAAAAACACTGCATTGATACTAACAATAACACTCCAATATGTTAACCAGTTTATCCTGTACCAGAAAATCTGAAACATGAATAATTTAAGATGATTTCTGATCTACTTAATAATGGTATCATTCAACTATTAAAAAGTCCTCATGCATCACCCACCATTTTCATTAAACAAAACAATAAATACAGGTTGTGCATCAACTTCATCAATAAAATAACATATCAAAAATGACTCCGATCCTCTCCCCTGTATTAAAGAGTTTCTTGATACAGCATTCCAAAATTCATTCTTCACCACCTTGGATCTCTGCAAAGCTTATTGAAAGGTTCCTATGTGTCAAAGCAACATTGTGAAAACAGCATTTATTATTCCTTATTGTGTACTTGAATAGCTTTATGTGGAAAAAATCATTGCAACTCAACCTAATGAAATAGTCCACATAGACCTGGAGATGCTATTGAAGGATGCAGAAGGCTATCAATATTTACTAGTAATGGTAGATAATTTTACTAAGTATGCAAGGATGGTCCCAATG
>CABFPE010000450.1:457421-479905 GCA_900660155.1 Hofstenia miamia
AAATAGATCAGAAAAGCCAGTACAAATGATGGAAAAGATACTTAGTCAAATGATAATGAATGAAAATCTGATGGGAAAAATATCAGTGATAAGCATTGCTAACAAGACGGGGATATGCCCCAGTGAAATTATGATATTTGATGAACAGATGAAAAAATATATGTATGGAGCAACATCCAAAACACAAATATAACAACTGGAACATCAACCATGGTTGACAACAAGGAAAATCATCAAACAGAAACTGGCAAGCACAGATGAGATTAGAAAAACATTAGCACAGAAGGATGTGCAGAAAACCCTCGACCACAAAATGCAAAGATATGAATGAGACAGCCCATGGTGCACATTCACAAAAATCATATGAACCCGCAGAAATGATGAAACGAGGGGGTATAATGGAACCAGTGGAGGTCTGTGAAATGGTGACAAAATCCCAAGCAGAAATGATAGAAGAAGAAAAATTATTAACATCCTCAAGATTACTATTATCTCCTAAAAGCAAGCAGACAATTGACAGAATAAATATAGAGAAATGGGGAGAAATCAGCCCAGCAAGAACAATAGAATGGATAGATACTGATGATGAACAGTTCCTAGTTGAGATCAAAGTCACTAGGGAAGCCAAAGATATCAAAGAAAGAAACTTCCAAAATATTAGAGGGCAGCAAACAGTGGCGACAATGAAGCTCATGTTTATGGAAGCATTTACACAGGCAGAATTAGAAGAGCTTCTGAAACCATACAATCAACTAGCTGTAGATGTTGAATGTATAACAGCAAGAATAGACATCAAAGAAGAAATACAACTAAAACTAAGCTGAAGGGGATTAACACAAGCATTTTGGAATACCATCCCAGAAGCTAAAATGAACTACCCCACCACAATAGGCTTAGCAACAGCACCAACTACAGAAGGCCCATACCCATACATTGAAAGGCAAATAGAAACAAAGATTCTAATCTGCACACTGCTGGAAACTATTGCAATACCAATGGTCCTCCCATGATGGAGATTTCTGAAAGAGGTTAAAGTGGCAAAAACATTCCTACATGAATATAAGTCATATGTGAACACAGAAAGAAAGGCAAAAGCTATGATAGAGCAAGATGACTATAAAAGATCAAAAGAGATAATGCTAAGAAACAACAATAGAGAGAGTGTCTACATTGAAGGCACAATAATGCCAGATCAACTCTACACACAAGGGAGACTTATTAATATACAGTTACAGGATCTCAGAAAAGAGATAGAAGAATGGAATCCAAGAGCAATAATGCTATTCTCCAGGGTAAACTATATCATATGGACAGACATCTGGGAAAGAAAGTACCACTACTATGATGTCATGAAGAGAGTAGAAATTGTTACAATGATGCGGATCAACAAGAATGATCCTAATGGTATAACTGAAAAAGAAGGGAGAGACAACATCAGTTTCTTCTACAGAGATGTGGCAAATACCCAGAGTCTACAAAAAGTATTTATGTTCTTCTATCCCAACAATCAGATTAGGGAAGATCTAGCCCATATGAGCAGAGTTGATGCACAAATGACATTGATGATAGGAATCAAAGGAATACAACTATACCACAAATATTACAAAATATTCTCACAAAAGATCAATGAACTACAAGAAATCATGCTGATAGTGGAGGATATTCAAGAAACATGATTCCTGAAATACGCTAACACAGTAACAATGGAAAGAGAGGCAGTCCTTAAGATAAAAATAATGCAAGCTCGAGAAGGGCGTGTAGCATCATCCACATAAATCTCAAATAAGCTGCAAAACATTGAGCAGAATGGATTAAGATCAAAGAAAAGATGATTAAAAATATTGTAATCAAATCAATTAGAATTATTTGAATTTTACTTGGAATTCTTATTTTGTTCTACTTTAATGGTTTGAATATTTAATATGATGTTGAGCTAATTGTGTGGTGTTTAGTAGTGGTCTGGATCCATCCCAGAGAATGATTCTAGGGTCTCTGTGCCAAATCACAAAAGTGCACATAGGTTAGGTATAGGGGTTTTCTCTTGATTAGGTGACTAACATTTCCTTACTACATGTATTAAAATAATTGATTGTCAACAAATGGTTGGATGACCAAAACTTAGGAAATATATTAATACTGTTTTAGATCTAAATTGATGACCCATAAATGGCCAATAAAGTGACCATATATGTAGTAAATAATAAATGTAGGTTAGGAAGTTGTTTGAACCAAATATATTTAAATAAGCCAATTTATTTTGGTAATGGCTACATGTAATAGTTAATGAACAACTAGTAACAAGTCAGGTTGCAAATAGAGTTCAAGTCGAGTTGTGCCATGCTTTGAGTATACACTGAGCTAGGATAGGGTACACATAAACTGTATCAATTGAGCTGAGATGTGGCACTCAATCAAATGGATGAAATTGTGAAACTGGATGTGGAGATCAGCTTTGGGCAGATGCCCATTAAAGATCATTGGATAGATTGCTGCATGGCTTCATCACCTAAATAGTGAATGGTTAATTCTAGTTTACATAAGTTAACAGAAGCAACAAGTCAAGCAGTATATAACAAGTAAATCCTTACCCACAGTAACACAACTAATGTTATACAGTGACAATGCCTGGTAGAGGATATTACATTATAACCATATTTTTTTCTCCAGAATACTATAAACATAGTATAGCATGAAAATTTCATGAATGAAACTACACTGGCATCATAACCTAATGAATTTTGAATACACAATTCAATTATATAGGACTTCAATCTATTATAAACAATGTAATTGATAAATCCACAACTTGTATCTAAAACAGTACAGTACATTTTCCCACTCAACATTTCAAATTACAAAAAATATCATTATTTCAACCTAATGAAATAGTTCATGTTGACATTGAACAACTATCCAAAGGCAATGAAGGTTATCAATATGTCTTTGTCAATGTAGATAATTTCTCAAAATATTCTAGAATGGTTCTCATAGCTGATGAAACAGCTTGAACAGTTGAAACTGCTCTCCTGCACACTTGGATACTCTGCTTTGGATAAATGTCCACAATAATAACAGATTGCAGCACTCCATTTGAAGGCTCTTTAACACAAGAATTACTTTAACAATTAAAAATTCTTCACAATCATGCTGTGCCCTACCATCAAGAAAGCAATGGTGTAGTTAAGCACTTAAGTAAAACCTTAATCAAGCTAATTAAAATTGCTACAACCCACATTGGTTGTAAGCACTGGAAATAAATCCTACCACATATTGAGTACTTTTGAAACACATCAGACATTCCACAATGGGAAAAACATCTTTTAAAGACACCTTTGTTCATTAGGCTGCAACACCACTAACTATGTTATACAAAAAATATAAGCAAACCACCAATAAAAAATACATTAAAGACTTAATGACTGAATTAACCAAAGCAATCTGCATGTATAAAATGAAAAGTGCTGTACATCAAGCACACAACTACAATAAGCAACTTTACAGAAAACCACATAAAGTTGGTGACAAAGTATGTTCATTTACACTTGTTCAAACAACAGATAACAAGCAAACCAAAAGTTAGCTACTGCAACATAGGACTGTGGATGCTTATAGTGGGCCAAATGGACTTGGGGTTTCTATCTGCCTTAAGGTTTGTCCAGACTTTGTTGATCTCAGCAAGGGTTGTAGTGCTTTGAGAAAATGCAAAACTAACTTGCATGTCTGTGACTAGAGCAAGACCAGGCCAGTTAGCATTGATTGATTTGACAGTTTGTGACTGGGCTACTGCATCTGTGATAAGCCTTGTATCAACTGCAAGGCAATGGGTGGGTATCTTCTTACACAGAAGAAGATCTTTGTAGATTAACTTGGTTATTGAAAAAATGCTGGACTGATACATGCTGGTTGGATGATAGAAATGAGTATAAAGAATTGTGAAGTTCTCCATCCTAAAATGAAGGTTAACAACTTCCTCTGGTATCTTGTCCTGATACTCTCACTTAACAAACATTACTAAGCAGATGTTCTTGAACTTAGCTAGTTGGCACACTATCTCAATCTTCTTCATCACTTTGAGCTGATTAACTTTGCCAACTCAGAAAAAGTAAGTGATAAGTAAATTGTCAAAATTGATGTTAACTCACTCAAACATCTGGATGGCACACTTGTTGTTTAACAGCTGACACAGGTGCATTAAGTTAAAATCTTCATCAAACATTGTATGGACTGTACTATGCCAGTAGGGTCACTTAAGTCCTCTGTGCATTTTGTAGTCGTAGCAGATGATGGTGTTGACTTGGGGTCTATGCTCCACATTGATAACAAAAGAGATTATGTCCACTGCACATGTGAGGTTCTTGGTGTTATATGTCCAGCATAGCATATTTCTTGTTTCTTTGATAAGTTGTTGCATACAAAACTAACTGCCTTAGGGGTTGCTATAAAATATGAATGCAAAACTTCATCTCCTACCTTAGAGGTTTTCCTTTGGTGCTCTTTGTTTCTTTGGGACCTAACACTAGTGGAAGCATGTGACAACAGGCCAGGACTAGAGGGGGTTATTGAGTCACTACAGGATGCTTGAATGTTAGCACTTAAGTTAGTAAAAGGCAGTCTGTACTTATGAGATTCCTTAGATTCCTGAAGGGCTATTTGGTGCCCCAAGTAGTCATCTGAGGTCTGCTCCCAAGGGGCTATTTGGCGCCCCAAGTAGTCATGGGAATCACCCTCCTGAGGGGCTATTTGATGCCCCAAGTAGTCGTGCAGTCTGCTACCTGAGTCCTCTTGGGTCCTTCCTCTCTTTCAGGATATGCTCTCCTCTGCTTGATGAGGGGTGTCATCTCAGCTCCATTCATCTCAGGGGTTATGTCTTCACCTCACTCATCTCCTCATGAGTGGCTGGTTTTCAGCTGATTTCATCTGATGTGACTTGGTTGCTAAACATAAAGATTAATTAAGTTCCCAATCTTGGGTATTTAAGTGATCTAAATACTCTTGGTCCCTAACTCTACATCTAGACAAAATACGAGTAGCAGTAATGTTGCTACTATTACCAAGGTTATTATCATTATCAACCTCAGTGAGGTCATCTTCCCCACACTCAGTGAGGTTAGTATAATTCTCAACTTCATTTGCTCCATCATCAACAAGTGAAAATTCACTGTTATGGTCAATGACAACATTACTAATATCTTTAATAGTTCATTTGAGTTGTTGGAAATAGGCAACCCTCCCATTATTTAATAAATATCTATGGTGGTCTAACACTTTTGTAATGGTAAACAGACCTTGCCAGTTGGTAGCAAGCTTCCACACTTGATTTGCATCAGTGATCTGGTGAGGAAAATAGGCAAAGACTTTGTTGTCAATCTTGTGAGGCTCACCATACAGTTTACAGTTGAAGTTCCACCATTGATGGATAATAGATTGATTAGTGCTCTGACAGATAGTTAAATGTATTTCTTGAAACTCATATAACATATGATTCACAAAATTCTCCAATGTAGGTTCATTATAATCAGGAAATATGATGGAAAGAGGTGTGCTTGCCTCATGACCAAACATAGCCTTAAAGGGGCTGACCTTAGTGGTAGAATGCACTGTGGTATTATAAAAGTACTCTACTGCCTTGATAACAGGTTTCCAATTTCTACAAACTGCTTGGGCAAGAGCAACTCAAATTATTTTGATAACAGTACAGTTGAGTTTCTCTATGACTCTGTTTGACTGTGGGTGATATGCAGTGGTGAACTTATGGAGTATCAGGTTCAATGATTCTTCCAAGAAAAGTAACATGTGGTTGTGACAAAGAACACTTATTTCCATTGACTCAAAGACCAGATTTGTATAACAAATTAAGAGTGCATCCAAGCCTTTCCAGATGCTCAGAGAAATTGTCACCAGTGACAAGAATTTCCTTCATATAGTAACATCATTGATTTTTCTAAAGTGCACACAAAGGCAGTACATGTCGCCTTGTTTAATAAAGATAGTGGGAGCTGTGTAGGGGCTATTGCTAGCCTGAATAATGCCACTTTCTATAAGATTGCTCAGGATCTTTTTGTAATCTTCTCAGAGGTTTTCTGGTACTCTTCTAATGGGCAAGTGAATTGGATGATTGTTCTTGGTTACTATGGAATGCTGTTCACTGATGGCCTGGCCAATGCTGATTGAACCATAATTGAAGACCTAATGATGTTGCTGGAGCAGATGAGAAAGTTACTCATGCTTTTGAGGGTTAAGATGCAGAGGAGTCTGCTCATTAACAGGGGTGATCCGAACATTGTATCTCAGCTCCACCAGATTGTGAATGGCAGTTAATATCAGTGAACAGGCAGCAGCCTGGAATTCCAGACAAACCAGAGTTGCAACAGGTTTCAGTTGAGAAGAGTCTATTTTAATCAGAACTATTTAGAATAGTAACACATATTCTTCCTTTTGAGACAAGACAGAGATCAGGGAAGAAGTTAACTCCATGGAAGCATTTTCCATTAAATGCAGAAATCATAACGTCACCAGTGTATGCAGAGTCAGTGGTGATGGGGACATGTAGCCAATGATGAGGCTCAACAATTACACATTTAAAAAAACTTAAAGAGATGTCCTGCTTGGGAATGGTGGTAAGCTCCTGCCAATGTTTGCTTTTTCTGATGGAGATAGTGTTATTGCTCTAATTGATAATACACAAATTCTGCTCAATTAAATCATTTCCCAGAATTGTGTCACACAGGAGTGGCTGGTTGCAGGTATCAATAACAATTAGATTTACAATGAAAAGTTCCTGCTGAATGTGTCGCTCTAGGTTTGGTATGCAACCTTTAAGTGAAAGGGAATTCCCAGAAGCATCCAACAGACATGCAGTAGATGGAAGTAAGTAATTTTGTGACATACATAACTTAGAGAAAAAAGAGTCGCTAATGATCAAGGTTGAGGCCCCAGTGTCAATGGTAACACTTATCAAAGATCCATTTATATCTACTGGGATAATGTTAGTATGCAATAGTGAGGTGACTACCAGAATGTCATGTGCACATTTTCTAGAAGGCAGTGCTCCATCTAGTTTAACTGAGAAACTGAGCTGACAGGTGACTCAGGAGGATACTCTTGGTCCCCAGGTTCATCAATGATGAAGCCTTCACCATTGGCGACTAAATGAATTACAGATTGGCACTGAGATTTAGTGTGCCCTTTCTGGCCACAGCAAAAACAATGAGTCTGTTCAAGTTCTATTTTCAAGGTGAAAGCAACAGTGCTCAAAGAGGCAGGAGGTTTCTGTGAAGAAGAACCAACCTTACAATCTCCTCTGTCCTTGTTAATATGAGTGGTGTTGTGCAACATATATATTATGCTTATAGCCTTATGAATAATTAGGCTGAGATTATCCTCAGGATCACACTTGAGTTCAAGGTGGCTGTGAATGTTAGGCAGGAAGCCTCAACAAATATACAATAAAAGATCATGCTTCAAATACTCAGGGGTGAGCTTGCTTAAATGAAACAACCTTTCCACCAGCATGATGTACATGTGAACCCCTTTTGAATGAAAGATTGCAAAGTAGCATCTTATACTGATGTTTAATATAAGGGGCCTTGTAATGGTCCTCAAAGTAACTGATAAGAAGTTGATAATTAGTCTTCTCATCCTGATCCAGCATCATGTACTGATTGTACATGAGACCTTGAAGGTAGGTAGGGAATTGAGCAATGGCAGCATCTTGTGTAGCATTGTAAATAAGTTAGTGGTATTAGAGCCAACAGCAGTTGTGGGTAGGACTGTTTGAGTAAAGTGAGGGCCACTCTTTAGAGTGGATGTGGAAAGATCACATGACTGTGGTGGAGTAATTGGAGTTACAATGGTGGGGGTAACACAATTGTTTACAGGTGCAGGAGGTGAAATGGTCACACTTAGCACAGACAAAATTGGAGTAGCAACTGTGGTTAATGTGAAAACTTGAGTCAAACCTGACTGTGTAAAAGCGGGCTCTCCAGCTGTGAATGAAGTAACAGGGGTAATGATTTGCAGTATTAATGGTGTAGAGGATGTGACTATGGGAATGCTTGGAAGTTGAGCAGAAATCATTTCAGAAATTTGTTCAGAAAAGCATTTGGAAAAGGTGTCCAGAACATCTTTTAAAACACTGTGAGTTACATACTCAGAGAGTCTAGACTGGGAGAATGAAGAACAAGGTGGGCTGCTCTGTTGCAGTGGAGAGGTAGGCAGAGGCATTGCCAAAGTCTGGAGTTGAATTTCCAAAGCATTGATTGAATCAATGAAACAAAGCTCTCTCAATTGGGTACCACAGGCCTGTTCTTGCATCTCAGCTTGAAGTGAATCTAGGCATTGCTCAAAACCAAGATGTTGACTAGTTTGTTTGAAGCTGATCACTGGAGACTGCAGTGTCTGTGGGAGAGTGAAATAAAGGTCAAAAGACAGAGCAGAAACAATAGAACTAATTCCAGCAGTGAGAGGAGCAACATCTGGGCTACTTGTGCTCACACTGGGGAAACCCTGGGTGGGAGAAAAAAATACTAAAATCCATTTAGAAAGAAAAACAGTAAGAAAATTCAGAAAACAATTCCAACAAATCAAGAGAAATTCCAACCAGGTTCAGAGAAACTAATAATGGTAACAGCACAGTGTAGGGTACAGTATTAAATCCAATTTCTAGAAGATTGAGACAACAACAAGATAACAACCAAAACAAGTAAAAACAACATCAAAGCTTAGTGACAGCTTCAAAGCACAGAACTGCAGGGCAAAGTTATGCATCAGTTTGCATTAAAGTTGATTTATGGCCAGGGGAAACAACAATCCCAACTGGCTCACACCAAAGAGAAAGAACAAAACCAAATACAATAGAGAAACAGTAATGACTCAGCACTATGTCACAATCACCAGGCAAAAATGAGATGAATGCTTTGGTATGTATGCATGATCAGAGTTCATCTCCAGGCATTGATTTGCTTGCACACTTCAACAGAATAGAGTAGAGAGTTTAACTGACACCCTAATTTGTCCAGAATCAAGTCAGGGTCACCATGTAGAATTGCAGGGGAGCTCTGGCTACTCTAGAAGTACTGGGTAACTCAAGAGTTTAAATCAAAGGTTGCAAAGTCTACTGTAGCAGAGAGTGACCTGCATTCCAATAAGAAACATACATTGGTGGTTCACTGATTTTGCCAAACAAATACAGAGATATTCCATAAAAGACTCCAGCAGTGACCAATTCACACATCATCACACTGAAGCCATATCTTTGAAGCCATCCCTACTCACCAAGGTGCTAATTGTGTGTCTCAAGTATTAATTTCTAGCTCAATAAACAATTTATCTCAGGTTTCTCTTATCTCAGCTCATGTAAATAGATAATAAACAAAAGGCATGTAGTTACCATGCATTCATGTTTGCCAGCAGCATAGCATATTTGCAATGTATTAATTATTTAGTGCATGTACAAATCAATTGAATAAAAGTTATTATTCCCTACATGTAATTGTAGCCTAAAGCAACCATGATTTGGGCTGTCACTGTTAAGGAACTATTTGTCACCCCAGACCCTGTGCAGTTTCCTCCTGAATTGTCACTGGATCTTAAGCAATATTTATCATTACCAAATCTTTGACAATGAGTCTAAAATGGGTTAATAGATAATTAAATAAAAAAAAATCAAATGCAGTTGAAGGAANCTCAGGTATTTATTACAAAATCTGTAATTATTACCTGGATATTGTTTACAATTACAAAACACAATTTCCCTCACAAAGTTAAAAATGAGCAATCACACGTAATTTGAATCAAGGGGACAAATACTAACACTATCAAATAACTACACTCAAAAATACAAATAGTCAATTTAAAAGAAATTGATACAGATAGGTAGCAACAAATCATGAAATCAGGACGTCAGTAAGATGTAACACTATTTTCAGAGTGCTGAAATAATAAAATCAAAAAATAGGCCCAGAGTGACTCTATAATACAACTACCAAGTTCCTTGACTGCAACAATTACCTGTCAAGTAATAGCACAACTAATAACTTTCAATCTTTAAAAAGAACTACTAAAAATATAAAAAACACCAAAATTAATAATATACAAGCATTTGAAATTATTGAAAATAACACTGAAACATACCTCAAAATCCATGAGATTTATGAAGTCTATGAGGAATTGTTTGATGATCCTGTGACCTATCCTAGGGATTCTGATCCTCCACTACACACTTTGCCACCCTGCAAAACACAAATAAAAAACGCATACAATCCTGATGATTGGGATATTAATTTAAATTATCCAGCAGCAACAGTGAGAAACCATTTCAACCATCCAATCACTGATGCAGAGTTAAACACTCAGACCACACTAGGAGTCCACTCTTTCATTTGGTGAACAGGTCAAATGTTGGTGGAAACTATGGTCCTAGCACAGGAGCAATGACCCAATCACACATGGCTAATATACATGTCAGTGCATTGAACTCTTCTTCCTCTCCTTGGTACAGTATGGGGACAAATATGTTTAAATAGTCACACAACCTAGCTGAGTCCCTTCTCATAATACAGCTCAGTTTTTCCAATTTACAGAGGTGTCTGATAAAGACACTGAACACACTTTATTGGCTAAGCAGAAATTGGAAACAAGTATACTAGAAGAGACAGGGTTGCAACCAATTGTTTTAACACAATCTAAAAGATACTGCTGCAATTCACACTCCCCCTATTTTTTATATCTAGTCAGAAATCTGCCTCATGTTTCCACAGTTGGAAAAAAACACTCTACCCATATTTTATTGCCACTCACAGTGCTCATTACATTATAGAGTCAAATCAATCACTAGAAACTCAAGTGATAATAAACAAACAGTTAGATACTGCCCCTTCCTTCTTCCATAATATGGTACACACAGGCTTCAATGCCAAATTTCAATTATCTAATTTGCAATAATTTGTTACTTATAAAGATAACCTTGTGATACAATAAGAAATAAACCTTTCATTGGAAAATATTCTTATCATGTATTTCATAAATCAGGAAAAATTCTCTAATTCCAAATTCCTAAAGAAATGAACACTTGCACATTGCCTAGCCAAGGTCATCTTATCATAATTCGACAAGATTTGGAACAAACCAATGTAGTTGGAGCTGAAATCTATAAACTCAAACTCAGATTAGAAAACTTTTTTATCACTAAATCACAGAACTTTAGTGTCTTGGGTTTGCATGATTTCCATGATTCTACTGCTGCACATATTCACATAGATTTATACATACACTGCATTAGCCCACAGCATTGCTTAACAGTGGTGTTGACATCATGCCTCCTAAACCCAAATGGATTAAAACAGATGTCACAAACTATCTTATTTGTGTTACAAAAGCAAAACCTGTTGATGTTACAATAGTAGAGACACAATTTACTATTTCTAAAGATACTGATTCTTTATCAATGATGACATTTTTGCTTGCAAAATCTTGGAGTAAAAGTGATGTTGCTCTTATGTTGGAACCACACTCTGAACTAGCCTTAAATATTGAATGCACAACTTCTAATCTGCATATTTCAGAAACAAATATAGAATGCCTTCACAAAAACTTAAAAAAAAGCTTATGAGTTTACCTCAAATATTACAATATCTTTACTAGAAAACTCAATAATCTATAAAAATTGATGCTTATTTCAATTGCTTAAATAAGGGAAAGTTCTACAGCTCAAATAACTCTGCTATGCAACCCACTATATGCAACACTTTGATATTGGAACACTTGTACAATAGGCTCAAGTTCTATTTCAACCAGAACCAGTAGAATTTGTGAACTATAAAATATCCCAATTTAGAGGGCAGTGTGGCATTATGGCATTATTGACATTTTTGGAATTCAACAATCATCATTATGAAATTAGGATAATCTTAATTTGTAATTTCTGTATTACCTCAATTGTCAAATTTGTGTTTTGATAAACAGTGCAATTTTTAAGTTTAGCTATTTTTGATTTATACACAGTACTTTGATCACTACCATTCAAAAGGTTGAATTGAAGAATCTGTTTTGTTGACTAATAATTGCAATAGTATGATTTGTCTTTTTGTTAATAGCTGTTTTTGTTTCGTAAAACTATCAAAGAATTATTCATTATGCTTGATGAAATAGAATTTACTCTTGCTCAAATTTTAATTTGGCATACATTTTCTAAATTATATTTTGCTAGTTTAACTACATTGTTGAAGGGTGCCTTACTCAGGTACAGCTTTGCTAGTAAGATCACTTGGCAATTAGGTTAGGTATATGTTAAAGACTTTGCTGCTACTCAATTCATTCACTTATTAAACTATGATTGTTGCTAACACCTAAATTGCACAAGTCAAGCAATGGCCCAAGTTTAGGGGATACTTAGCTTGTAGGTTGTACACCCAATGCCATTTAGGGCCTCTCCCTCTTTCACTTAATTATAGGGATCTATTCTTATACAGCACTCTCTACTTAAGTTCTCTATTTCTGGTCAGCCAAGTGTTGCCACCCTCCCCCTTTTCAATCCTCTGCTTACGCTAACTTTTACTAGGAATGATTAGTTTACTTAGGAGTAGTTAATTACTGAACATGATATCAAAAAATTCAAACTCAACTTGAGTCTCTCATTAAATAGGGAATTAAGACCTCAGCTGATTTCATTCTGATGCCACAATATTTTTGATGTGATTTGCTTAATAGAGAAACTTGACTCTGAATAACTCCTTCTCTGTCTGCTCAAAATTTATTTGACATCAATTCTTATTGCTCAACACCTACAATGATAAGACATTACACTGTCTCATTTAAAAGATGGTTCAAGTTTTGTCCCTTCTTTATTTGAGGATATATGATTTAACAATGTGTGACATTCCTGAAGGTGGATGGAACAGGAGAGTGAGAAGTACAGACAGAGCTCAGACAATAAGACAATACTATGGTGTATCACATTTTAGCTTTTAAGTTGTTATCCTAATCTTTGTAAGAAATGTGTCTATTTAACAGTTATCCTACTTCACAATTGTTTGGTTTTGTGTGCTTTAGTCTGACATCACCACTGAAAATTTAAGGTTTAGCAGCATTAATTATTTTAAATGTTTCTAATAATTTGAAAATACTAATTTGTAACAAACAAACTAATCTATAACTATTTTTGGTGAAGATTTAGTGACAAAATGAATTCAGTTCTGTTGTGCAGAAATTTTAAATGTCCAACATCAGAAGTTGTGCAAAGAAACATTATCAAGTTTATTTCTGTTTGAAATTCAGACTTAAATGAATCAGGATTGTTCATTGCACAAAAAAGCAACTGAAAGTGACTATGCCACTACCCTAGAAAAGATAGCCCAGGGAAAAGTAATAGGAAAGGGTTTAGGTGAATTACCTCACAAATGAAATACCTTGAATTACATTTCACTTATATCAGAAGTTATAAATTAGACACTCTTATTACTATATGACTATGTTTTCTATCCTTTTTAGCCTTTGTTATTCACATCAAATGGAGAGATTAATTGATTTTGCATTTATTAAATTTACAATAAATTTGTTTATTATTTCTTGCACTTAGCTTAATCTGACTTATATTATCCTTGACAAATGTGTTTTATTTGCTACATGCTTCTGTATTATATTCTAAGCTAATTATTTGTTGCCAGTTTCAGGCAAAAATGAGCTAAATTAAGAAAATTTCTTTGGAGTGTTTCAAATAATGTATGTTTTCTTTTACTCATTCCAACTGTTAGGTTTAATCACAATTTTGTTCAATATTTTTCAAAATATTTATTATTGTAGACTGGAAGGCATTTAATGGTAGCCCATTTTTTATTACAATTGTATTATTTGCAAATATCATTGAAGTAGTATCACACTAATCATTTCCTGATGAGAAGAATTGGTTCAATCTCAGTCTATTCATTATATTTGATTTCTTCTTCAATTGGTTGACAAAATAATCTGTATATAGCCAAAACAGATATAATCAATAAAAATTATTTGGAAACATTTGGTGAGATTTGAAGTCACAAAGCTCCATACTATAAAAGCAATGACTGTGTATCCAACACCACAAATCTGAAACTGTATATTGCATCTATAATACTGTATATTATGTATCCCTCAGTTGTATCCCAAAAATTTATACTAATTAGCTTTTGTGAGAAATATGGATATAAAATGCTATAATTTCCTTTCAGCTCTATGCTTTCAAAGAAATTCATTGAGTGTGAAGCAAGAAAACTAATTTAAAATTAATTAGAATGACATTATTCTTCAATATTAAATTTGTAATATAAGAATTACCTAACAGTAAATATCTTAAATAATGAAATTCAAAAAAGTAATAGGATTTTTAATAATAACATAGTGAAAATGAAATGCAAGGTAATTAATGTGTGAGGTACTTTATGAGCACCGTATGAAAGTTGGGTTTTTCTTCAAGTCTATATATTTGCTAAATAATTTATAATTTTTCTGAATTTAACTTTCAACTATTTGAGTAACTCACATTTTAGTTAGTCTGAAAATATGTAAGGGATTTTACTAGCTTCATAATTCACATTCCTTATGAAGCACTGTATATTGATATTTCATTTTATTCTATTATTTTGAAAACCTCTATGAAGTTGTTAATGTTTTTGTTCATTTGCATACAAGCTGTAATCTCATTTTATATAATCAATTTTGTTTTGGTATTTTTGAAAAATAAATATATGGAATTTAAAATACATCAGGATATTCATTAGTGCCTGATTCATTTTTTTGTGAGTGGATGTTTTTGACTAGCCCCTAATGTAATGCCATTGTAAATGTACTCTGAGATGGAGTCATGTATTCTACTGCATTTGTGGTGACAGTCTACAACAGAGTCCTTGTGTGACCAATATGCTTACAAGGCATTTATTTACATTAGGAATAATATGGCTCAGTTCTGGACTTGCCTATTCCTCATATGAAAACAACTCTATTTAGATTTCTCTTATCTTCCTTAATGACTTAGTTCACTATGAGAACAAGAAATGAAAGCAAATGAGAATCCCATCAAAGGTTTGTGTTGGTTGATGTGTTTTCATTGTAACCTCATTGCAAATTCAGTTCTATCCATTTTTACTATTTTACCATTTTACTATAATTTATTGTGTTTCATTAACAGTGTTTCTGTCAGTTATATATATATATGACGTCTATTTGTTGTACTTTATGATAATGATAATTCATAAATTAGCTAACTTCATTATAGGCTAATTTTAGGAGAGCTGTTGTTAATCTAATTTGCATAAAAAGAAAACAAACACCAGAGATGCTGACTTGCTTAGAATTTATTCTTACAAACTCAAACAATGAGTGTTTACAAATTTAGCATGTGAAAGCCTTTAAATAGTTAAGAAAAATTTAGATTACTCTTTTAATATCAATCCATGTCAAATAAGACTTTCTTAAAAGTTTGATAAACAAACAAATTATAATCTCTAGCAAATTTAGGATTGACTATTTAATAATTCAAAGAATATAAAGAATATACCAATTCTTCCTTCATTTGATATAGTTTCATATTTGCAACAAAGCTTTCACAAGGAATTATTACTTTACATATAAATAGTATCTAGGAGGTTAAATGCTAATCTAATTTATAAAAAAAACAAAGATTTTTATATGGTCTCTTGAGCATGGTTGATAATGTTTTAATAATATCTTTCCTAACTCAATAAATGAGTTTTTAGTAATTTAACTGATAAAACATTTAAACAGTTTAAGTAAAAACTTGGGTTACTCATTTAATAAAATGAAGAGAATTTGAATAAATTATTCCTAAAATTTAATAACAGCATTAATTTATTCATGTGGTGAATTTATTCAAGTATTCCACTTAGGCTCCTTGTTTTGATTACCACTGATGGCTGCTATTTACTTTTCATTGTAGACAACACTTTCTTCATGTCACTCCTACTTGTGTTTTCCAGATGCAAAGTCTCTGATTCAGAATTTCTTGCCAACTTCTTGGGAGTGTTGCTTGTAAACTATAGGGCTGACTGGTTAATTTTTCAATGACTATTCAATAACATTTGAATGTTGTCAGCTTTGCTGAGCACACACATCACATTTGACTTCAAACATTGTTCTGAATTTATCAGGTAGTCCTCTAAATGTATTTTAAAATAAATCACATTTTGTGAAAATTCCATTATGTGTATCTGTAAAGTATGTTAAGTAGTAATTGCTTATATTGATTTGATATAATCTCAGATGTATAGTACTGTTTAAAGTTTTCAATCAAATGTTTATGATGAGTTCTAACATCTTCCTTAAGCAACAGTTAGGGCTGCTGAGCACTTCCAGTTAGATATAAGGGAAATCTAGCCATAGCTGTTTTTGCTGATGTGTTCTGCTTTAGCATAGTAAGTTTGAGCAAGATGAACCATTCATTGAATGTTACAATTATGATGGTTGTGAATATCATTAATTTAAAGTTTTTCCAGGAAGATTGGAAATTCTCTTTTTAACATGTTCTTCATACATTATTTTCCTCCAAATTATATTTATGTTTCCAATACCATATGTGTGACTGAAAACTTCCTGGGAATCTTGTGTTGAAACAGTTTATGTATTTGATGTAAAATGAAGTAGTATCTACAAAGATTTCTCTTTCAGTGAATGGTGTCTCCAACACTATATGTGGGACTGATGTTTAGCAAATTTGCTTGCAATGATGAGCAGCAAATTAAACAGAGTTACTTCAATCTCTGTTGTTTAATGTGATGCCTTTGATCTATCAGGAAGATGACCTATTTGAAAAGCTGCTGTATAGTCTTACTTTAAATGACAAGAATTTCAGTTTTTACCAATTATTGAATTTTTGTGATGCAATGCCTAAATTACACATCAATTGTTTTGCTACCTAAACAATGGTTAATGAAAAGAGTGCTTGAATGGTATTTTATCAATTGATGACAATTACTCAACATAGCTGTTTAATATTTAAGCTGTGAATTCAAGTGTGTGTGGTGGACCCCAATGAATGGCTGCACCTATTGCAGTAAATATGGAGGACCACAACATATGGCTGCACAAATTATAGAAATATTGAGTTTTGAATTTCAATTGAATGAACATTCTGAGTATGGAAGATACTAAAAAATGGCAATACCAATCAAGGAAAATGAAGAATTTTTACTACTCTAGTCTAAGTTAAGAACTTTAAGTTCTGAAGTAGCTTAACCAATTAGTTAAGGTAATGCAATGTTTCCTGTATAAAAGTTTGCCAATTAATTTCCAGTTTAATAGAAAGCAGTTTTAGACTGTGGTGATCTTCTACAAGTTTGAGTTAACTGTGGTGGTCACCAAGTAATAGCTTCACACTGTGATGAGCATGTAACATCTCTTATTGACAACTACAGTATGGAAAGGAGTCATGGTTTAACTAATATGCCTAAAATACAATTGTAAAATATTACATATATCATGACTCACTTCCAGCCTTGCTCACCTACACTACTCAAAACTAATATATTCTGGTTTGGTCTCTAGTCTTGGATAGCAATTGATTTCATAAAATGGCTACTGCAAAATAGCAGGAAGTAAGAGGAAGACCTCATCATAGAGTTGTGGTTGGTGATGTATCTTGACTTCATATCATCATCAATTTGGCTTAGTATTACTCAACAACTTTGGTATCAGACTGTATTTTAATATATTGGTTATTTTAGTTTGTGTCAATAATTTTGTATGACTTTAGTTTTATCGTACTTCATGATGCAGTGATATGTAAATTAAGTAACTTCATTATTGACTTTACCTTAGTAAGTTTAATGTTGATCTAATTTATAAAAAGAATAACAACAATTTTTATACAGTCTCCTGGCCAGGGTCAATAATGTTTTAAGAGTATTTTTCCTAACTGAGTGAATGAGTGCTTACTAATTTAATTGAGAAAAAATTCAAACAGTTTATGTAGAATCTTGTATTGTTTATGTAATTAAAATGAACAGAATTTTAGTAAGACATCCTTAACATTTTATAACAATGTAAATTTCTTTCTAACAAGTTTAAGAGTATTTAATGTATAATTGAAAAGAAATAAAGACTATAATCATTCATATATCTGTTGAATTTATCTGAGTATTCACAACCAGGCATTCAGTAACAATTATTACTATTACATATAATTATATTAGAGTTAGTATTTCCCTAATTTTTTGCTAAGTTCATTATATGCCAAATAGTGTTGATGATGTAAGCAAATAGTAACTCTTAAGCAGTTTGGCCTAGAGTGAAAAATTAGCTTTGTCTTGATNTTGGCAATATAAGATGACAGATAGAATTTCTATGAACAGGGTATGACATACTCGTTGTGGCTGTTAAGCACTTTCGAACATTGAGACCGGACAACCATTAATGCGGGTTACATCAGATAATGAGTGAGAGAAATATTTGTTAGAATCCGTTCTTTACACGTGAGTAACTGTAAATCTTGAGAGGAATATACATAAGCAAGAATCAGGAAGTACAAATTTAGAGTCAATGATAAACTTAGCAATCATTGTATTGTCATTGCAGATAAAAAATGTAAAATCGTTTGGTATGCGTCCCTTTCTAAGTTTTGCCTCTAACTCCAGGAAAAGATTCAAGACAGTNTTCATATATCTGTTGAATTTATCTGAGTATTCACAACCAGGCATTCAGTAACAATTATTACTATTACATATAATTATATTAGAGTTAGTATTTCCCTAATTTTTTGCTAAGTTCATTATATGCCAAATATGTAAGCAAATAGTAACTCTTAAGCAGTTTGGCCTAGAGTGAAAAATTAGCTTTGTCTTGATTTTAGATTGTATAGTTAAAAACAAAGATGCTAGTGAATAAAAAAATACTTGTATAAAATAAACATTAAAATATAAGTAACAGATAAAATATGTACACAATGATTGTGTAACTTAGAATGGGCAAATACTGATTAAGTAATTCTTAGAAAATAATTATAAGCAAACTATTTTATTTTCCAAACAGAAAAGTATTAAGATATAATTTACTTAATGGGGGCTCTTCACAAAATTTTAATTCTTGAATAAACTCAAAAAAATATAATATCACTATATGATTTGCATTAAATTTTTTATCCTAGGGAAAAATTATGCTTTATTCAAGACATAATAAAGATACAAATGTTGGCCCATTACACATATTTCATATGAATGACGTCATTAGCCATGCAAAATTGGATCTAAAATAGCTCATTATTTAGTGTTTTTAAGGGATGAGGTTTTTGTATCTACCTGTAAGAACACTAAAAACACTAAAATTTTAGATTTATTTCAATCATCAACTAGCTAAGCAACTTTATTGACATAAAAATGAATATATGAATGGCCAATGACATAAACACAATTAAATAGGGATGCTGTTTTATATCTTAAATATCTCTGTAATAATAGACATTTTTTTGTGAGTACAAGAAAACTTAAGCAACTCATATTACGAAGTATTAATTTTCTTAATTTATTCAAGAATTAAAATTTCATGAATAGCCCCTATTATTGATAAGAGATTAAAAGTTTTCCATCAACTGACTGGTACTTTTTCCTTCTTTGTTTTTTTCAAATAAACTCAGATTATCCTCAATTACTAATCAAAAAGTTTAACATATTAATTTTGTTTGTCATAATTAATATTTGAAATATATTTAATTTTGCAAACAATGAATACTTTCATCATGTTTGTTGATGATGCCACACGAATAATGATTATATTCTAAGATTAGAATATCAAGCTAAAACCTAAATGCATGTACCAACTTAGATAGACTAAAGTGTGGTAACCCATAGCAACTTAAGCTTATGTTGTTGTGCAGACTTTGTCTTTATCACATTGTCTCAAGGTGAGTTAACAACCAATGGCAGCCATCTTCTCAAGTCAAATTCTTCCAGAATACTAAGGGACAAAACTCAATAGAGAGTATTATTGTGATGAAGGGTTAAATAAATATTTGTCAGGTTACCCTAGAAATTCATATGTAAATCAGAATATCAAATACACATTACATTTGTATAGAGGGACAAATTCTATTGTGCATTCTAGGGTAGACACCAAATTATAACTGAGTCATTCCCTGAGCACAATCACTCAATTAATACAACTCTGTGCCAACTCAATTAGGGACAAACAATTGTTGATGCAAAGGTAAGAATACACTGAGTGCACGGTAATTATGCATATATTAGTACAAGAAATCACATGATAACCTAGGCAACATAATGTTATGTGTACACTATAGAAGATGGGACATGGCAGCTATCTCAAGATATGGCATTGTTAGCTATGTTGTAGAACCTGTTTTATCTAGCAAAAGCAATAATGCCCTTTATAGATTTGTGATGGCCAGTGCTGGATATTGACTACAGTGGTCACCATCTAACACTTGATCTCTCATTGAGATTATTAAAATGGGAGTTCTGTCTCTCAATCTCTTTATCATCACTCATGCATACAGGTGAGTGCCTAGATTGCCCTGTGTTACTCTTGTAAGTAATTATTAAGCCCCTCAGTTACCCAATTTACACAGCTAACTATTGTTGATGCTGTTGTGGCCTAATAGGATGAAAGGGTGCAGCAAGAAAAGAACTCCATTTCCTCTTCCCTTTAAGTTCCTAGTTAGTTGTTATGGTTACCCTAGCATGGGTCAGTAGTCCCTGTTGCCTAAGTTCATCCCTACTAAAATCAAATACTACTTTGTCAAGTATATTTTTAACTTATATGAAAACATTACAAGAATAACCCTTGTTCAATCTGGAACTGGTTGTTTAGCAAGTTACAAATAAAGAATGTGTTTACATTTCTAATAAAACAAATATTAATATGCTGTTACTGAAATGAAAATAGTTTCACAATAATGTATTATTAATGAGTTCTAAATTTAAAGGCTTCTGCTGATGTAACAACTCTAACTTTGATTAATACAATTAAATAAAATAATAATTCAATATACAAAATCAAGAAAACTTAAGAAGTACTCTTCATTAACAAATATTTGAGACTCAAACTTGAAGTCTTTTCTTATTAAAAAAAATAAACTGCAAACCTTTTACATGAAAAACTTTGAAAGTTTTAGTTAATCATTATGTAAAAACCTAAGTGTACAAATAATATAAAGTATCTTAGAGTTGTAAAATTTCCTTCTATTCTTTAGGACTAACAAACTAGTTGTTTTGTTTTTGTCATTCATGGCACTTACTCTTATGAATGACTTTTGCTTCCTGCAAAATACTGGATGCTAATTTGGTAAACCTTATGTATCAGAAATTTTATACCTGGATCTTATCAAGTTCTGCTCACATGTAAAAATAATGGATTTAAGTTCAATGATGACACAGAACTTTCACATTTCATTGACAAATATCTTGCCAATTTATTAAAATTTAATCAGGTAAAAGTAAATGAAAATTTTCAAAAAATGTTGCAAAGTATTAAGTTACATTTATTTAATCATGAAAAAGTAATTCTGATAATACTAACTTTCAAATTTGTATCCATAGATTTTCTTGGTCCCTTATCAAAATGAAGGAGTGGTTATCATATTCTATTGCCTTTATTTACTATGATGAATCATCTTAAAAAATGTGCCAAGGTTTTACCATTGACTTAAACTGAAGTGCACGTAGTAGCAAATGGATTTTTGAATACTTGGATTTATCAATATTGGTGATTGGTTGTGAAGACTACAGTTTTTACCTTCTATTTTTTGTTTATGCAGAGTGTATCAGTATGCAAATTGTATACCTGGCTGATAATTGATTCAGACTAAATTGTATTTCAAAGTTTAAGAGTAATTATTTTAGTATAGCTTTCAATAGGGAATCGAAGAATTTGATATTATGATCTTATCCATGTAGACATTCTATTACACCTCCGAACATTGCTTTAATTTCAGAATTTATCAGAATCCACCATATTGAAAAGCCAGTTTTGCTATTTTACTTACTGTGTAGTGTGACTGATTTTCATATGCAAACAGTGTAACTGGCAAATATGAATAAAGCCAATGTGATATTCAGATAATTGAATATTAAATGGATTTTATTGCAGCAAAAACAAGTACTACACTACTACAATTAATTTTATCAACAACATATTGATTACATGTACCAGCTCATGTTAGCAACAACAGTATGCAAAGGAGTCATTGTTTAACTGATATGTTTATAATACAATTGTTAACATTAGGAATATCAAGGCTGAGTTCTGGACTTGCTTGCCTACACTAATCAAAACTATTATATTTAGGTTTTGTTTCTAGTTTTCCATAGCAGTTGGTTTCATGAAGATGGTCACTATGAGAGATGAGGAAGCAAGGGGAAACCCCATTATGGAGTTGTTGTTGTTGATGTGTTTTGTCTTAATCTCATCATCAGTTTGGTTTAGTATCAGGGGGTACGCGGGATTTTCTGACAGGGGACATCTTAGCAATATGATCAAATTAGAGACAAAAT
>CABFPE010000450.1:480905-491027 GCA_900660155.1 Hofstenia miamia
ATGTAATTGATAAAAACATACCACTTTAACAGCATTTCAATATTTGCTTTATGTAAACAAAGGATTAGACCTTCCTTTGATATCTGAAATGTCATTGACCTGTCTAGAGCAAAGCAATTTTAACCTTGGAGTAGAATAACTTCGGAAGGTTACTGTGGAGTCAACTTTGACGCTGTAGTCATAAAATATATATCATTCTCCTACAAAACAATAGCTCCATATGGCAGTGTTTGTCGATTTCCGATTTGATCAATACTTTTATTGTAAACTGCGAACAATGTATCAGTAGATTATTACGAACTTAAAGTGCTTTTCAAGGACAATTCATTCAGTGCAGCTCTATTTCATAGAAATGGGTGTTTGTTGTACACTATCTAGCTGCACTGTATTCCTTAATATATAATAGAAGTCATTACCAATCTCTTTGAGTGAAATTGATTAAAATAATACAATTCAATATATGTAAATGTTAAAAATGTCGCGCAATATATTTATAAATTTTAAAGGCAATACTAATTGAATCTTGTTCAGATTTCTTAGCTGTTTTCAGAGTTTAAAGGAATAACTCTAAACCTATTTTACAAGATCAAAATCAGATTTTTACACCTTTTTTCTTTATAATTTTGGAATTTTTATTAAAACAATTTTGAATTTCTATTATATTTCTTCAAATGACACATTTCAGAACCCCATTGCTCTTTGAGCATTGATGCTATTGATAAACTGTATACCTCAAAATGTTTGCAGTGAATAGTTCCATGTGAAACTATTGTTCCTGTTCTCGATATATTCAATGTGGTATCATCGCATCGGCCAATAGAAATGGTCAAAATTAACACTTTTGCTACTTTCGATTTTCAAATTTAAAAGCATGCTCTACATAATCTGCCTTTCATTTCTTATATTAAAAAATGTAGGACTGACGTTTTGTTTATTAAAATATTAATATATTCAAGTAATTTAAATAATTATCATTACAGTATATATTTTGTAAATTTTATAAAAATCATAAGGTTGTGATATTCTTATTATATTTCAATACTTTAAAAATTGTCTGAGAAACAACTTTCGATGATCTTAATGTGCAAATTAATATAGATTTCGAAAATCAAAATAACAAACATGTTTGATACCTACATTAATGTCAGAACGGGCACAAAATTTTCTGTAAAAATTAGCACTGGCACGATATGAGCACAGCACGGTACGATATAAAGCAAGGCACGGTTCCATTTCTGCTAAAATATGCAACACGTATCCGCCTCAAGCCGGTAATTATTGAAGTTCCCGCATCAAGCATTTGCTTTAACTGACAAAACCTTTAATTTGAACTTTAATAAATGAATATATATTAAACAGTTGAGTGATAAACTGATATAACTGGGCCAATGTCATCTTCTTCTGAACCACTTGCTTCATTCAGTTATTTTGAGTTAACTGGGTCATGGTCATACAGTCTTAAAAATTTACCACTGACATATTCCCATCTTGAGCCAGCATTAAGCCACCATTTGTTTCTACTTTCTACTGTTTATTGGCAGTAAGTTATTTCGACAAAAAAACTACAATATAATTATACAGTATATTGATTTTCAACGAAATATTTGTTATTGCTAAATTCAAAGTTCAGAGAAGAATTTGAGTTTGAATTTTTTAAAGTACCAATATTGATAACCAAGAATATAGAAATGATAGGCTTCCATCCTTAATATGTTTCTGAAAAAACATATACAAATATAAGTCATTGAACTCTCACACTTAGAGTGTTTTCGTAATGAGTCATGGTAGCTTTGATTTCAAACAGAAATGGAGGTAAAATGAAGTCAATTTAATTTCAAAATAATTTTCCATCAACACTACTAAATTCATCCACTAGAGGGCTAATAAATCTTAAATTAAATCTCGTGTAATGGACCTTTATCAATAATAGAAGGCATGGGTTTTATAGCAGCAGCGCAGGACCTCATCGACATAGGAAAGAATAACTACGACAAGAAATTCGATATACAGGACTTGGTATTGGACCGTAGCAGATTTACAAGAATTCTACCTGAAATGTACGAGTAGGTAAAGGCTACCATTCGCTCAGATATTACTCTTCAAGTTGAGTCGACTTCTAGTGAGGTACCGGCGTTTTTATGGACTGCAGATCACTGGAAGGATAAATACAACTCTCCTGACTTCACCGCAATTACTCTTCATTAGATTCCACAAGAACTACAGCTGAAAGACGGCGTTGCTTTGTGTACAGGAGTGTGTGGAAGAAACCAAATATGCATACAATATACGCCGTGACATATTGAGAAAAATTTCGGCATTCACTGGTATCAGTGTCTTGTGGTTTAGAAAACCATTCGTTTCCGACTTAGGCAGGGCTCGATTAATCAGCTAAGCATTCTTTAGCCGGATAAAAATAATTAATCGGTTAACCGCAGCTTTCTCATAATTAATTGCCTTTGTGAATGTTTTGGAGTAATATGACACACTAGAGCAGGAGTGAAAGAAGCATGACGCATATCCTGCGACCATTATTGAAAACCATGATAATCTTTTTCCGAGGCTTGCAAAGCTAGCACGGAATAAAATCGGGGTACCAGCAACTAGTGCCACTGCAGAACGACACTTCTCTCGTCTTGGTCTCATTTTCAGAGACAACAGAATGGCCGTGCTGCCTGAAAATGCAAATATGATTTTGTTCGGTCACTTGAATGAATATTTTTTTTATAAAAAGTGGGGGTTAACCGGTTAAAACTATGCGGTTACGGTTAATTCTCTGCAGTTATACGACAGTGACAGCAAGTTGGTGAGTGCCCTCGCGTCTGATTTCGATATGCTTCTCCTGTTCTGCCCACGACACTAGTCTCTGTTGCAAGTATGCTGTGGTAAATTCGAGATCTTAAATTACAGATGCAATTGAGCAATGTAAGGAGGTGGTGAGATATTTTAAGATGAGCAGACTTAATGAATGCGTACAAACTGCATTAGTTCAAAACATAGAGACCCACTTTAACTCTACCTCTACATGCCGAAATCAATCGAGCAAAATTTAGACAAGGTCATTGAAATAATCGCTGAGCACAACGGGATTTACCTGATGCCATGTGATCGTTCAACACTGCAATCATTGGTGAAATTTTTGAATTATTTTGAGAAGTCTTTGAAAATGTTGGCCTTCGAAAAGGAAGCAACCCTTTCACTGGAACTTAGTCTGATAAAATACGTTGAAAACTGTGAAACTTCATTCTGTAAAGGAATTCATTTCGGAATGAAGCTTATCGAAGGACTCAAATAGAAATGTATCGCAAAAATTATCTCCTACTCTTACCATTACATAGCAACAGTTCTGGATCCACGCTTCAACGTTCAGGAGTTGCTGCATGGGAGAAAATTCGAAATCACCTTGCTTCATTTGAAACAGTCGCTCATGTCATTGCAATGCCTAAGGCAAAACGGATCCTGCTGAACGACACAGACGACGAAACATGCGAATTGCTGGTACCACAGAGTGATTTCGAACACGAAATTGCTTACGACAATCGCATTAAGACTCTACCCGAAAACGCAGATCTTTTAATGTTTAGAGGATGAACAATAATCTATTCCCGTTTCTTTCATTGATTACTCGGGGTTACCATGCCATTCCAGCGACTCAGAACAAGACGGAGAGGGCCGCCATTGATGCGATGACACTATAACCGCCAAGCGATCCTTTCTTCTTCCAGATAGTGTAAATGAACTCTTAGTAATTCGAATGTATGTATCCATTAATCTTTTTGTAGAGATTTTGGTTTTTAAATTCATTTTTTGGTAACCATGTTGTAATGTAAGATAAGATATTTCTATTACAGTGTAGAAACTTACATGTATTGTAAATTACAATTAATAAAATGATAAACTGAAAGCGTCAATAAATGAGTTTTTTGGCATTATTAACTTTCCATTTTTACGGTTTAATTATTTACGGGCGGGTACGGGTACATACGGGTAAGAATTTAACGAGTACTGATATCAATTATCCAGTATGGGCGGGTACGAAAACCATCTACCCCAAACCCCTACTCCACACACCCTACCAGTGGTGTTGTTGTGATGTATTGTGGGGATGCCCACTCCCACGGAAAGATTGGCAATTCCTTAAATTCCCTAATATGCAAATTGATGAATTTACATTCTGCGTGGTGGAGGGAACCAAAGTTGTTACTTGTAGTGCACCTAACATAAATCCGATTAAAAGGGTTCCACTGTTTTCATCAAAATAATAACACCGTTTTATCTCTCAAATCTCTTGCAGTTGTTATATTACTAACGTTAGACCAAACAAGTTGTCAAATTCAATACTTATTTTGCTTGTGCATGCACTTACCAAAACAAAAATATTATGAATATTTTGATTATCTCTCGTGTGTGGAAATTTTTGCTTCTCAACTTCAAAAAATGTTCAGCAAAATATGTAAAAAACTTAAAACTGAGGTCGTGAAATGAATATTTAGGGTATATTTTTAAAAATTTTTGCCGGATTCACCCCGTATTTTGTCTGTAATTTGATCATATGACTAAGATGTCCCCTGTCAGAAAATCCCGCGTACCCCCTGATACTAAACCAAACTGATGATGAGATTAAGACAAAACACATCAACAACAACAACTCCATAATGGGGTTTCCCCTTGCTTCCTCATCTCTCATAGTGACCATCTTCATGAAACCAACTGCTATGGAAAACTAGAAACAAAACCTAAATATAATAGTTTTGATTAGTGTAGGCAAGCAAGTCCAGAACTCAGCCTTGATATTCCTAATGTTAACAATTGTATTATAAACATATCAGTTAAACAATGACTCCTTTGCATACTGTTGTTGCTAACATGAGCTGGTACATGTAATCAATATGTTGTTGATAAAATTAATTGTAGTAGTGTAGTACTTGTTTTTGCTGCAATAAAATCCATTTAATATTCAATTATCTGAATATCACATTGGCTTTATTCATATTTGCCAGTTACACTGTTTGCATATGAAAATCAGTCACACTACACAGTAAGTAAAATAGCAAAACTGGCTTTTTGATAAGGGACCAAGAAAATCTATGGATACAAATTTGAAAGTTAGTATTATCAGAATTACTTTTTCATGATTAAATAAATGTAACTTAATACTTTGCAACATTTTTTGAAAATTTTCATTTACTTTTTTACCTGATTAAATTTTAATAAATTGGCAAGATATTTGTCAATGAAATGTGAAAGTTCTGTGTCAACATTGAACTTAAATCTATTATTTCTACATGTGAGCAGAACTTGATAAGATCCAGGTATAAAATTTCTGATACATAAGGTTTACCAAATTAGCATCCAGTATTTTGCAGGAAGCAAAAGTCATTCATAAGAGTAAGTGCCATGAATGACAAAAACAAAACAACTAGTTTGTTAGTCCTAAAGAATAGAAGGAAATTTTACAACTCTAAGATACTTTATATTATTTGTACACTTAGGTTTTTACATAATGATTAACTAAAACTTTCAAAGTTTTTCATGTAAAAGGTTTGCAGTTTATTTTTTTTAATAAGAAAAGACTTCAAGTTTGAGTCTCAAATATTTGTTAATGAAGAGTACTTCTTAAGTTTTCTTGATTTTGTATATTGAATCATTATTTTATTTAATTGTATTAATCAAAGTTAGAGTTGTTACATCAGCAGAAGCCTTTAAATTTAGAACTCATTAATAATACATTATTGTGAAACTATTTTCATTTCAGTAACAGCATATTAATATTTGTTTTATTAGAAATGTAAACACATTCTTTATTTGTAACTTGCTAAACAACCAGTTCCAGATTGAACAAGGGTTATTCTTGTAATGTTTTCATATAAGTTAAAAATATACTTGACAAAGTAGTATTTGATTTTAGTAGGGATGAACTTAGGCAACAGGGACTACTGACCCATGCTAGGGTAACCATAACAACTAACTAGGAACTTAAAGGGAAGAGGAAATGGAGTTCTTTTCTTGCTGCACCCTTTCATCCTATTAGGCCACAACAGCATCAACAATAGTTAGCTGTGTAAATTGGGTAACTGAGGGGCTTAATAATTACTTACAAGAGTAACACAGGGCAATCTAGGCACTCACCTGTATGCATGAGTGATGATAAAGAGATTGAGAGACAGAACTCCCATTTTAATAATCTCAATGAGAGATCAAGTGTCAGATGGTGACCACTGTAGTCAATATCCAGCACTGGCCATCACAAATCTATAAAGGGCATTATTGCTTTTGCTAGATAAAACAGGTTCTACAACATAGCTAACAATGCCATATCTTGAGATAGCTGCCATGTCCCATCTTCTATAGTGTACACATAACATTATGTTGCCTAGGTTATCATGTGATTTCTTGTACTAATATATGCATAATTACCGTGCACTCAGTGTATTCTTACCTTTGCATCAACAATTGTTTGTCCCTAATTGAGTTGGCACAGAGTTGTATTAATTGAGTGATTGTGCTCAGGGAATGACTCAGTTATAATTTGGTGTCTACCCTAGAATGCACAATAGAATTTGTCCCTCTATACAAATGTAATGTGTATTTGATATTCTGATTTACATATGAATTTCTAGGGTAACCTGACAAATATTTATTTAACCCTTCATCACAATAATACTCTCTATTGAGTTTTGTCCCTTAGTATTCTGGAAGAATTTGACTTGAGAAGATGGCTGCCATTGGTTGTTAACTCACCTTGAGACAATGTGATAAAGACAAAGTCTGCACAACAACATAAGCTTAAGTTGCTATGGGTTACCACACTTTAGTCTATCTAAGTTGGTACATGCATTTAGGTTTTAGCTTGATATTCTAATCTTAGAATATAATCATTATTCGTGTGGCATCATCAACAAACATGATGAAAGTATTCATTGTTTGCAAAATTAAATATATTTCAAATATTAATTATGACAAACAAAATTAATATGTTAAACTTTTTGATTAGTAATTGAGGATAATCTGAGTTTATTTGAAAAAAACAAAGAAGGAAAAAGTACCAGTCAGTTGATGGAAAACTTTTAATCTCTTATCAATAATAGGGGCTATTCATGAAATTTTAATTCTTGAATAAATTAAGAAAATTAATACTTCGTAATATGAGTTGCTTAAGTTTTCTTGTACTCACAAAAAAATGTCTATTATTACAGAGATATTTAAGATATAAAACAGCATCCCTATTTAATTGTGTTTATGTCATTGGCCATGCATATATTCATTTTTATGTCAATAAAGTTGCTTAGCTAGTTGATGATTGAAATAAATCTAAAATTTTAGTGTTTTTAGTGTTCTTACAGGTAGATACAAAAACCTCATCCCTTAAAAACACTAAATAATGAGCTATTTTAGATCCAATTTTGCATGGCTAATGACGTCATTCATATGAAATATGTGTAATGGGCCAACATTTGTATCTTTATTATGTCTTGAATAAAGCATAATTTTTCCCTAGGATAAAAAATTTAATGCAAATCATATAGTGATATTATATTTTTTTGAGTTTATTCAAGAATTAAAATTTTGTGAAGAGCCCCCATTAAGTAAATTATATCTTAATACTTTTCTGTTTGGAAAATAAAATAGTTTGCTTATAATTATTTTCTAAGAATTACTTAATCAGTATTTGCCCATTCTAAGTTACACAATCATTGTGTACATATTTTATCTGTTACTTATATTTTAATGTTTATTTTATACAAGTATTTTTTTATTCACTAGCATCTTTGTTTTTAACTATACAATCTAAAATCAAGACAAAGCTAATTTTTCACTCTAGGCCAAACTGCTTAAGAGTTACTATTTGCTTACATATTTGGCATATAATGAACTTAGCAAAAAATTAGGGAAATACTAACTCTAATATAATTATATGTAATAGTAATAATTGTTACTGAATGCCTGGTTGTGAATACTCAGATAAATTCAACAGATATATGAATGATTATAGTCTTTATTTCTTTTCAATTATACATTAAATACTCTTAAACTTGTTAGAAAGAAATTTACATTGTTATAAAATGTTAAGGATGTCTTACTAAAATTCTGTTCATTTTAATTACATAAACAATACAAGATTCTACATAAACTGTTTGAATTTTTTCTCAATTAAATTAGTAAGCACTCATTCACTCAGTTAGGAAAAATACTCTTAAAACATTATTGACCCTGGCCAGGAGACTGTATAAAAATTGTTGTTATTCTTTTTATAAATTAGATCAACATTAAACTTACTAAGGTAAAGTCAATAATGAAGTTACTTAATTTACATATCACTGCATCATGAAGTACGATAAAACTAAAGTCATACAAAATTATTGACACAAACTAAAATAACCAATATATTAAAATACAGTCTGATACCAAAGTTGTTGAGTAATACTAAGCCAAATTGATGATGATATGAAGTCAAGATACATCACCAACCACAACTCTATGATGAGGTCTTCCTCTTACTTCCTGCTATTTTGCAGTAGCCATTTTATGAAATCAATTGCTATCCAAGACTAGAGACCAAACCAGAATATATTAGTTTTGAGTAGTGTAGGTGAGCAAGGCTGGAAGTGAGTCATGATATATGTAATATTTTACAATTGTATTTTAGGCATATTAGTTAAACCATGACTCCTTTCCATACTGTAGTTGTCAATAAGAGATGTTACATGCTCATCACAGTGTGAAGCTATTACTTGGTGACCACCACAGTTAACTCAAACTTGTAGAAGATCACCACAGTCTAAAACTGCTTTCTATTAAACTGGAAATTAATTGGCAAACTTTTATACAGGAAACATTGCATTACCTTAACTAATTGGTTAAGCTACTTCAGAACTTAAAGTTCTTAACTTAGACTAGAGTAGTAAAAATTCTTCATTTTCCTTGATTGGTATTGCCATTTTTTAGTATCTTCCATACTCAGAATGTTCATTCAATTGAAATTCAAAACTCAATATTTCTATAATTTGTGCAGCCATATGTTGTGGTCCTCCATATTTACTGCAATAGGTGCAGCCATTCATTGGGGTCCACCACACACACTTGAATTCACAGCTTANACAAGAATGAAGTGATCCAATGAAAATGGTGGTGCGCTAGAATTTGTTCCAACGTAAAATGTTCTAATTTGTTCCTTTAATGTAAATTTGTGGACATTTCATAATAATGCAAAATTAATAACGGTGATAAATTAGATTAGATTAGATATTGTCGTTGCTGAGAAAATTGGTTTTGGAATTTAGATCGACAAAATCTCTATTCGAAAGTCGCTACTGCTAATGTAACGAAAGTTAGCTGATTTAGATATACAATGTTAGTGATCGAAAATAACAAGCAATGAGAGAAATTAAATTTCAAATACACTGAAAAGCTACATTACATAGTAATGCATTTTAATTTAATTTCAACGGTTATCTTCTAATTGTTTTATTATGGAATATAATTCAAGTTTTCTGTTTATAAATGAACACTACCTTAATTGCGCGGATCAATTTCAGTTTAGGCCACTTTTTTGGAAAAATTCCGATTACTCATTAAAACAATTTTTCTGGGTCAACTTTTTACGAGGAACAATCTGACATCCTCAAAATTGCCAAAAAATCAATAGTTGAGTCGCGATAGCTCTTTATTATTTTACCGATAAAAACAACTTAGCGCAGTGACAACAGTGTTTTGAAACTGTGAAACATTTCAAATGATACTTTATTCTGTATATTTAATAGCTTTCATTAAAATATTTAATATAATAACGGTAAATATATAGAAATTAGAGTAAAATTACAACAAAAATTTTAATATGTCAAGGCTATAATCCGTTTGATTTTGGGTTATTACGTCATATATTTCAACCAATTGAAAACTAAGTAAAATTAAATCAAGTAACTCGAACTCGACTCAAAAACCCTGAAGCATTGACAATCTAAAAAATTAGTATATGTTTTTAACATTATTAACAGGTTGTCATAACAACAGTAATTTGATGCTGCACGAGATAATTAATAATATAGGTATGCACTACTCTACTCCACTGAAAGGGTACTCCAAATTACAAAGGGTAGTCAAAACTTATGCATTGCAGAAATGCAT
>CABFPE010000450.1:507229-518048 GCA_900660155.1 Hofstenia miamia
ATATATATATATGTAGTTTCCTTAGCAAAAATCGTATTTGCATGTACAAAAATATAGCAATAGGTTTTATTAATGTTTCTTAAATCAAATTAGTATAAGTTAAAAGTGTTTAGTGTATTTTAGCTAAGATTTGAAGCCAGTTTTGAGGTCAATTCTTAATAAATGAATATCATTTTGATGAATTTTGGTAAATCTTAATAATCATTCATCTAAATTAATCACTATAGACACAATTTAGCCTACAATACAAGTCCAATTTTAAAAATGATTTATTCACTGTACGCTTACTTTAAGTCTATTGTTCCTTGAATAAATTACTTTTCTTTGGTATTCATTGAATGGGCTCATAGTCCCCTTGGCCTACTTTGGTCACGCCATTGGTCCCAATTAACATTAAATTTAGAATCAAAGGCGACTTGACAGTTGAAATTTAGTTGAATTTCATTACAATGACAAAATTTCCTATAAAAATTGTTTTTAAAAGTTATTCTAATGCAAAAAGTGTGTTTTATAAATTGGCAAAGCTAGGATGTTCCTCTAGGGGGAATTCTTTCATATTAAAATACAAGCATCAGCTAGTATTTGAAAATATTAGCAAAAGTGGACTCTTCATGTCGAATACATAAATGACAGCAAATAATGACTAATTGTAAACAAACAGTGCCATCAATCTTACTAATTTCATGCTTCAATATATTAGCGAATTATAGTTTCAATCTAAGATATTTCTATCAATACTATATATATTTTTAACTTAAATCTAGAAAATCGCTTAAAATTATATTAGCTGGTGTCAAAATATTACAGGTAGCGAATGAGATTGTAATATATTTTCTTAGACTTTGAATTGCCGCATGTTGATGAGATTAAACGCTTTGATGTGAAATTCTATGTGAATGAGAAGAAGGTAGCTAGGAAATTATGAACTTTACAATTGGCTATTGAAATATACTTTTCTAAAAGTATATCAGATCATAGCGTCTGAAGATCTGGAGTGCGTGGGAGAGATTAAGTAAAAATATTTTCAAAGCATCGAATAATTTGGAATTCTACAATAAAAGTTTTTCCTGTATTCGAACATTTTTCATTTTCATTAATTTTATAAAATATATACACATTCAAGTGGAAAATGGATCATTATTGCTACTAAATAAACTATCATCATCATTGACTTGGTAATATATATTGAGTTAATCACATTGCGAATTCCGAATTACGAAAATATTTGCGAAATCCAAACATCAATGCAAAATTAATGTTAAGTTGATAAAATTAAAACTAAATTATGCTTGCTTGTAATCAAGCAGAAATTGTTTAAATTGCCACTAGGAGTTTTCAAATGAAATTCAACTTAATTTCAACTGTCAAGTCGCCGTTGATCTTTAAAAACTCGGTCCAATGAGTGATTTAACAGTTTCCTATGTTAGTAAATGAAACACTAGAGAAATGAATAGTGTTGCACAAGTCCTAATTTAGAGCAATATTGACTCAATTTTTTAACCAAACTTTGACTGAGATATTGTAAGAAAATAACTCTGAAATTATGTAGGGCAAAAACTTATAGCCTAATGCCTTTACAGACTATATTTAGTTAATTTTATGTTGAAATATGCATTCAATTGTTAAGTCATTACAATCATGAACAAATTTTAGTCAAGAATTTAAATGCCATTGTCCTTTGCGTTAGATGTGAAAATCACAGAGTGATTAAAATTATATTAAATCATTTCTGTAGATTGGGTGATTATGGATGATGTTGTTCTCTGGCTGAACACACCCTCACCACAAGACTGGATCTAACAAAAATGTTCATAACTTTCACTGCTTGCTGAGAACTTAAAATGCATGATGTAAGATATTTTTTTATTTTAGCAGATTAATAGAGTCTGCTAGTAGTAACCACATATATTAAAATATATTTGTAAATGTCCCTTTTAGTAAAACCTGGATGTTCTTTGTTTATATATATATATATATATATATATATATACATATATATATTTATTTATATATATATATATAATTGAAATGTATTTCAGTATTCTCTTCTGATTATTCGTCTGCAATCAACTCTTGACTGCTGCCAATTATAGCGGTTTATGTAACATGAAAGTAAGTAAATGCAAATTCAGTATACAGCTGTCTTAGAAACTATTATCTTATTTACTTTTATTATTACGGTCTTAATATTATGATAACTAACTGAGTATACTTTATTAAAAAAAAATCTTCTCTATAAAGGAGATCTACATGTAGGATCAGTTAACAATTTAATAAGCGGAGATGGAAGCATGGACGTTACAATTATTCATTTCTATTCTCTGAATCTAATATGTAGAAGCTACTAAATTCCGTTCGTAAAGCTGTCAAATTGCTATTTCTATTCTTTTACAAAATATAACAATTTGAATGACTGTACATATTGAGGTAGACAATTTTGAACCTTTCCAGAAAAAAAGTTAAGTGAGCATTTCCAAAAACTAAGGAAGAATATAAATGTATAATGCATATATAGGTGCGTATGGCAACTAAGTTTAACAGCAGCTGAGAGTATTTTTTTCTTACTCCAGTCAATTTCTTGCAGGTGAATAGGCGTAATGCAAATAAAATATTCCCCCTCCTGCATTACATTTAAAGTGCTTTACACATTATTTGTCAACAATCAGAACTTTCTATTATCAAATGCTTATGTTTGAGACTTGCGATCCATATTTTATACACGATTGTGTTTATGCTACAGTGCGTTACTTACTTATTTTTATCTTCCTTGGGTTCTGAACATATTCTAGTGCTTTGGCATTTACCTAACAAAATCAGGGTACCAAACTTGAACAATTCGCACGTAAACATTCTAAAACAAGCCACATTCTTATAAAACTTACTTGCCAATGTTTTGGTTGAATATGTTTATCACTGTCTCTAACGTGATATTGTCTAAATTCCATTGATATATATGGAGAAGCATATGGTCAATTAATCTAACCTGTTTAGCTGTTGAACGGACATATCTTTTCAATTTACACAATGCCAAAATTGTACTCTGAATTTGTACTTCGTTGGAACATCCACGAAAAGAGATTTTATTTTTCAAAGCTACCATAAAATCTGTTGAAATACAGTTTGTTACTGTTATCTTTGCCCGATTGATGCAGTTTTGGGATCCCGAAACTTCTTGTTCCAATTGATCCCACGCGTTAACAAAAGATGCACTAACGCAACATCCTAAAAGACTTTCAACGCCTTTCGAAACATATTTTTAACGAAATTTTTGCAAACTTCTTACTTCTATTAATTGTAATTGTACCACTTCACAAAATTTCCATATTTTCTGATTTCTTTGTTTTCAAATTTTCAATATTTTTTACATTGGTTGCAGTGAATCAGCCTACAATTTTATGCATTCCTTGGTTGTTCCATTGTTAAAGCAAAAAGAAATGTTATAAAACCAAAATAAAATTTCTTCTTAGTACTCATACAAATTACATATAGTATGTATATATGTATACATATATACATACTAAATAATATTGAAATTTACTAGTATATTACGCATTAATGAAAACTGAAATTATTTTCTAAGTATATTCATAAGGAAAACAAAATTTGTAACGAAGTTGCAATTTGAGATAAGTAATTTTGATTCCGAAACTGCAAGGATTTGCGAGGGAGACATTAGAAAATTAGTATATAGCGACGTGAAGTCGGACAAGATCACCGATAAGTAGCTCTTTAAATTAAAGTTTCTTGTACTAAGAGCCTCCAGTTATTTAACTCAGCACACGCTAATTATCAATTAGTGTATTCTATTAAACACCAACATACTGGGTGCAATGCTTTTTAAATAATACATAAAAATATACATTCTAACAATATCAATATACCTGTCTAATCCATGAAAAATTAATTACATTAAGGTTTCTGCGTAATGTGCATCTATCCACTAAATTATAAAATATATTAAATGATATATAATATACATTTTAAATGGAATTAGTGACTAGACAGCACATGTCAACTGCAGGCATTTTCCCATAATTGAAATTTATAATTAAGAAGCATGTGACTTCAACTTGAAACTTGTAAAATTCACACCTGTAAATTTTAAAGTCTGTAAAATTACCAATAAAAAATGAGAGTGACACCAAATGAAACATTATATATGCATTCTACTATATTGCCAAGTATTTTAATTTATATCAAAGCACACATTTCATAAAGAAGATCAATAGGTATTCCAAGGTAGAACCTTGGGCTTGGGTCGATATGGGTAAGTGATACAAAACGTGGGCTGTCTATACAAAACTTCTGTTAAGGTTAACATTATAATTTGAATCTGAGAAGAACTTCATGACAAGAGCATGAAACTCTAATTTTCTTAATCAAAATTTTACTCATTCACAAACTATTTCAGATATGAGATACTTATGGCTTGACAATACGGTACATATTGTATTTGATGTAGGCTTACATGTGTTTTATTAATATTGAAATTCTATATACATGTAGTTCATTTATTTTTTATCCTTTCACTTTTCAAATGTTTTCGACAGTCGACTTTTGTCTAAAAATGAATTCATTCCGATTTCGTATTCTAAATATGTTTAACTACATATACTCACTTTGCACTATAGTTACATTATTTATAATTCAGTTTATAATTGTGAATGATAAAATGAAAACAATTACTTTATTGGAGCAATGCGTCATTTAGATGCATCATTAAATCAAAAGTTACCGTCAGTGTATCAATTATAGTATAGGCTACGAAAATAAAAGGAAACATTTTTTACATGTACTTATTGTAAATTCACATCAAAGATGTGGGAAAGCTTTCTTGCAAACACAGACTCATGTGCAAATGGATGGTCTATGGAAATGGGCACAGCCATAGTCTTAATGCATAGTTGTCTTTAACGAATGTAAAAGAAGTAGCAAGTTATTCCTAATGAATTCAGCACTGCTTGCCAGCGCCGTAATAGAAGAATGTTTGATTACAAAAGTAGTGAAGTGATAAATAAAACATTAGGGGAGCAATTCTTGATACAGTCTTAGTTGCATTAGAAGAAAGGCTTATTCAGTTTAAGGAATATTTATCGTTTTGGGTTTCTTACATGGTATCAAGAAGAGTCCTCAAGAGAAACTACATAGGAATTGTCTGGATATATAGAATGATCTTGCAATGAGTGGAAGCTCATTAAAGGCCAAGTACTGTGTAATGAGATACTACATCTTGTTAAAATGATGCTAGAAGAAGTGTCCAGTCTATTTGCAACCTTACAATGTCTGCATGATGGAAACATCCACGATGTGATTCGAACATATAGGCAGCTCTGTGTCTACTGCTGCAAGTGGTGAGAGAAATACTATGATAAACGTTTGTTTCCTCTTTCTCTTCTGTCTATTGAGAATAAATTGCCACATTCCTTAAATCTTAGTGATGTGAACAAACAGTTTGTTATGTAAAAAATCGTATGGAGAAGTTCTAGTTGTTTTTCTGTTGATGTAGAACGTTATTCTGATTCAAAAGAAATTCAATGTATTCTTGGCGTCAGATAAAATACATGTTATGTTAATATTTACTTTACTTTGACAAAATTGGAGGCGTCTAAACGAGGTTTTGTCCAGGTCATTATTTTCTTCAAGGTCGACTCTGGAACGAGCTATGGACAGACATGAATTACTAGGCATTGACTATTAAGACAATGGTAATCACTAGGCTCTATTTTTACGAATTTTAGTCGATGATTCAAAATTCTTTAGTTTAAGTTCCAAGTTGTTCAAACCATCGAATTGCATCTTTGTTAGTAGAAATCATAGTTTGAGAATGTGTTGAAAAAAATAAAGTTTGTAGAATTTTGCGAACTTTTTCAATTTGATACAGTGCGTAAGAGTTCATAAAAGTTCGGAGCAATGACTGGATTCAGAAGCCTAAATGAAGTTTACTTAGTCATCAATGCCGGAATAAGGGGTGGGTGCAAGGGGTATGAGCTCCCAAAAACGACAGAAACGAGGGTCCACAAACAAATTAATTATTTTTTCATAATAAAAGGGTATTGAAATGTTAAGTGGACGGCGTGTGTTCCTTCTTCCTTTCAGGGGCGGTGATTGAGGGGGGACGTGTCCTGCTTTGATTTGGAAAGCATGTACAATTTCTAATTTTTTAAGCAAATTTCTATACTCTATAGCAAAAGAAACTAAAATTTTTTCAAATTTTCAGAATTTTGAGACTGTGCAGTGTATTTATATACGGTGGCATAAATATCGCTTAATTTTGACTTTTCTATTACCAGTTAATAATTAATTCAGTATGTTTTGATGTTGTCCCTGCCCCCTTGAATAAAAAATACGTTTTTGTTTTTTAACTTAATTTCAAACATTTCGAACTTTTAGAGTTGATTAATTAATTAATAAAGTTCACAAAATTTCGCGAATTTTAGCCTTGAATAAAGTTTGTGAAGTGCAAACTTTCGAACTATGGTAGAAATGAAGATGTTATTAAAAAATAATGTAATAGAATTATTGCAAGATAAGATTTCGGCTCATAAAAGGAACTTGATACAAAGAATGTGCTGCATTACTTGATTCTACTGATTTATAGAAATTTGGCTTGGGTTTTTGACAGTTTTGCCACAAAAAATTGTATTGGCTATGCCCAATACAAGTCTTAGACTAATTTTGTTGATTCTAGAAAAATATATATTTCTAAAACAGGAGTTTCTTAAATCAATGCTTGTTGCTTTTCAGGATGCTCCAAATATATATAAAATTCAAATGAATATGTCATGCAGATTGGATTCAAGGGCAAAACTAGTCAAAAATGTAGTTTGTAATCAAGTTGTTTCTATTTTATAACGTCATTATGACAATTGCCCATAATGTGCTTAATCAAGACTGTAAATACTCATGTTGATAGATGACATACCTCTTTGCTTTTTGATATCTTCGATTGACACTGTGATGTTCATCTTGTTTTTGCTAATTAAAAATTTGTTCCACACTGAAAAGTATATTAGTACGAAGAAAAATATTTCCCAATTTGGAAAAATTATATTAACTAATATTGAATTAATGATTTCTATGAATAACCAAAACACATTTTGACCAAATTTCATTGCTTTATGATAATAATGTATAAAAACAATTTATTACATAAATATTTGTTCTGGTTTCGTTTAAATTTTCAGGATTAAAGTTGTGATTTAGTTTAAAGAACATACCTATTTCGAATTATTCTTGACACAACTTGTCTCTCAACTTTGAAAATGTGGTTTTACTCTTAACAACCTCACTTTTAAAAAAAACTATTGATTTTCACCCGCTTATTTGCGCGTACACTTCAACAACAATAATTACAATCAATGAGTCTCATAATAGTATGAGTATCAAATTAATCGAAAAGTTTTCTCAAAACATCTCAATTGGCCTATGAATGCTTTGGTTTTTGTTCTTATCGGATTGCGCCTTCTTTAGGAGAATTTCTAACCACGCCATTGCTGGGAAAATTTCAAAATAGTTTGTATTGAGTTTAATCATTTATCCTTAAAGAAGGCCTTATTTCACTAGATTTCACTGGTAGTGTCAATTTTCGAGCACATCCCGCATATAAAAAATAACTGTTTTTGATTTTTCCTACAATGTGTTGTAGCCAAAAACATTCAATGTAAATTTTCTATTAACTGGCTTTGAATAAAACAAGAACTTAATGTAGTATTGATATTAACATAATTTTGTTTTAAAATTTTCTATTACTAACAATATGAGTATGCATGTATATTTTAAATGGAAGCTTTACCTAACTATAACTCTCTTAAGATTTCCAATACTCAGATGATTTCTTGAGCTCAAGCAAAAATAACTATCTATGTTTAATGAAATGAGATGACAGTTATAAATAAAATACAATAAAAATTTTTTCCTGCAAAAATTTATCTTTTACATATATTTTTATATAATAGAACGCAATTATATATTTAACTTAAAACTTACTGAGTAGATAAGATTACTTCTTTAGAAGGGAAAGTTTGCTATATATATTTTTTTTACAAAATGAAACTGATATTTTGCATGTTCGGCTAGCATTGATTTGCAGAAGTCTAAAAATGTCATAAACAACAAGGCTTACTGAAAAACAGTTCATTTCTAACAAGCACTCCTGATTGTATTTCGACTCCATGCTATTCCTTCCAAGCCTCTACCTTTGAATTGACTCTAGTATTTTTTCTAATGAACCTCTTGACTAATAGCTTTACAGTTACAGTCAAAGTCTCAGCAAATTCAAACAAAGTCACTGCACTTGCGCCCATGATAAGACCAGCAGTTCCTCCAATATCACTGATCAAATTCCAAAACGAAACCCTTAAATCATATTCCTGAATTCTTATCCATGTATTTTCTAGGAATATATGAATGTACACCAACTGCTTCTTATGGTAGTTGAAAGCTTCTGCAATGTTTAGCTTCTGCTGTTCTTTGGATAGATTGTAAAAGTTACTCGGAAGAATTTTTCTCAGATTTCGTAAATATGTGTCATTGTGAAACTTCCTTTTAGCAAGATTTGCAATTACATAAGGTACGAACTCTGTTGATGTAAAATCTATGGAATTAATAGTTTTCTCATATTTATAAACATTGCAAGGCACTTTACAATTTTTAAAGAAACAAGCCTTGACTAGGTCCCTGCGCTTAGAAGCTTTTCTTATACACTGAAGGACTTCAGAAGAGTTTAAGCAATCCCTTTGATCAAAATATATGATCGAAGAGCAATTGCACAACTTAATGCTAATAACATGTTGACAATGGAAATAACACCATTCTAGTGAATTGTATATTGAAGATGTATTTTTATCTTTAGTAATAAAGGGAAGAAAAGTATCATTTTGAAAGGTAGATATCTTAGTGATTAGTCGCTCGTCTACACATTCAAAATTCTTACTAGACTTCATTGTTGATTTTATCAATTTAAGAGAAGCCGTCACTTTTCTTCCTCCTGAAACATCAAAGCCTTCGATATCAGGGCTAATTGGAAATCCTGAATGCATTAACGTGATTCTGATTCCATTAAAGGCATTGGGAACTGAAATACGACCATCTAAATCAACATTCAGTAGCAACTGTATTCCGAGTGCAGAATCATCGATGAAGTTCTCTATTTGATTTTGAAATCCGGTCAATAGGTAGCACATTCCATAATTTTCAGTTGGTAATGGCTTAAACCACTCATCTACACATTGCCTCCTATTAATTAAGCATTGTGGAATGAAAAAGTCCTTGGGAATTTGCAATTTGACGTAATCGCTATATCTATATATTGGTGGGTTTTCTTGCCTGCCATCAATAAAGTCTAGTATTTCGTAATTGGCATTGCTGCTTTGGAAAAGAGTGCTTGACGAATTCTCCAGTAAATAATTTACTATGTCAGCTTTTACATTGTCATCCGCATCTTTTTCCATGCTAGCGTGATTGAGGTTGCATATACAGACGTCCGGTAGTAGAGAAACTGCATCCACCGGTGTGTCGAAAACACTTACTGACATTTTATACTTTAAGTATACATCTATGTTGATATAAATACAAACAGACAATATAATTAAGCAAGTAAAGCTAATACAGAACCAAAAAATTCTTCCAATTATGCTGTTTGACGATATGATTTTTGAAAATGCTGCACAGTTTATAGATGTTAATTGAGAACGCACTAATTGAATTTCATCCACCATCTTTGATCACACCAAAGAGAACTGCAATATTCAACAATTCAATTACCATTTATTATTTAAACAGTATAAATATAAATGAAGGTGGAGATTTTTCTTTGACGCAGTTCCAAAAATTAATGAATATTTGATAAAAACCGCTAAATTTAGTTAAACTATATTTGTTTAGCCGATTATCATCCAAAATCCTACATCAATTTAAAAATGGCCATTTGAAGATATTTTCTTTGCAGGAATGATAAGAGACATTGAATTTGCAAATGATAGGCGTCAGAAGAAATCGTTCTTTGTAAATTGAAATATAGGAGAGACTGGGGTACGTTGAAACACGGGGGCTGATGGGAAATCTTGTGTATTTGGTTGATATAATAACAGTAGAAAGTTGCTATGTGTTTCTTGCAATCATACTGTGAATTGCGCCAGTGTGTAGTCGTGTATAGAAATTGTATTAAATATTCGTGTATTATGAAATATTTTATTATGTACTTCACATTTTTTTGTAAGTTTTTTGTGTATTCATGTATTTTGCATAATCTATAGCAAGAAGGAAAACATATTTAGCTTCAATTTGGTAAATTGCATCTCGATATAAGACAAATTATTTGAACTGGTGAGAGACAGTGCATAAGCAAAACATCAATTTTTTTTAAATTTTCCGCCTTTTGCTTCATTAGAAATCAGAGAAGGAAAACAGGGGTCAATGGAGCCCGATCTAGCAGGCATTGAAATAATTTCAAAAACATTTGACAACATCGCGGTAGTTGTGGAATTTAGTGTTGTTGTGCAAGTAGTGAATTAAATTTATAATTTTTTTTCATAAATATCAATCAATTTATTTTAAGAGTATTTAGCTTATTTTGCAATAATGAATAAGCCGGAGTTTGCAGTAATTTGACTAATTGATCTAATAGACTTCGTTGTTCATTGTTCGAAAATCTTTTATTTTAAGATGTAAATGTACATTGGTGATGCAGGGGTAGAGCATTTTCAAAAGCGCATGCTGAAAAATGAAAGCTTATTTGTACCCGTGAGCATGGGCGAGTAAATCTGGGTACCTTCTAGTAGTACTGTACTCGCGCATCACTAGTATGTATGCTTTTTTTAAT
>CABFPE010000450.1:518518-538730 GCA_900660155.1 Hofstenia miamia
ACTTTGCTCAACCTATTTATTTGAATCTGATTAATTTTACATTTTTGAAGTTTTTTCTACTTTTTTTATTATTTACAGTTAACAAATATTCTTAAACATTCTCTTAAAAAAGGTTAGCTTGTTAATAAGAAATCTTAGGCTCACATAGAAGAGCCAGAATTTAATTAATATTTTTTCCATTTTTTCATTCTAAATTTATAAAAATTCAATTTTTTGCTTCATGTATTCAAGCAGGACAGATATAATTATAACTACACTCATAGAAAAAATCTCTTGTATTTAAGAAAACAATATCTTGAAATTTTATGCAATTAATCAAGAAAATTTCATCTTGAAACAGTAAACTTGAGTGATTAATCTCCTCAAATAGTACTTTAGAAATTATTGCTTAATATCATAAAAATAATTTCTAATTTAACATATAAAAGAATTATATCTAGAAAACTTATATTCTGGAAAAAATAATTTTAATCATGCACATAGCACAAGTCAATAATTTATGAAAATGGCAATACACAATTTTGCATCAGTTGTATAAATTGCATACTCTAAATCACCCAAATTAGGAGGCAATTTCTTAATGTAAATCATTTAATAAAATATAACAAAATGTTCTTGGATATAAATGCTAACAATTTGCAAATTAATTTGGCTTTTACAAATTAAACTATAATCTTATAATTAAATTTATAAATACATTATTTTAGTGAATATAAATAAATACTTATGCTAAACCAATATCATTTATTATTATTCACTTTAAGATGCCATGTGGTAATTTCGCATAAATTATTCCAATAATTGAATTCAAAAAGGTGTTTCAAATAAGAAAATAAAATCTAAAAAATTAGGTAATTAGGTTTCTATTTTAATAATAAAAAATTGATTTACTAGAAAAATAAGAGAGTGCAAGTAAAATATATAAAATTAATAGTAGCATTATCAAACATGCTCCAACAATATCAATTGCCGATTCAAATTTGTTCGCATTGACAATAGTTAAACTATAATTTTACAATAATAAAATATATTTCCTTGTATATATTTTTTAACAATGATCTAATAATTTTGCGCACTATAAATTTTCATTGAACATATTTTATGATTAGATTTATAAATAATTTTTCGAGGCGAAATATAATGTTCCATGGAGTCTTACTAGTCCTATCGGAAAAGGAACTTAATTTGAAAATTTTGCTTAAATTTTTCATATATTATTTCGAATTTTTATATGCTAACCCGCAATTGTCTTTCTATTTGTTTTACAAAAGTTGATTATAGTTCGAAACATATTATCTACCGGTCCATGCCATTTTAATTTAAAAATATTACTCAACTTATACGAATGTAATTTAGTTCAGTTACATGTTAAAGTCAACAAAGATAACAGTTAACGTTGCTGCTACGACTTCAGATAGGAAATTTCAATTAAATTCAGTGGTCCAATTGTACGAATTCAAATTATTTCAAATTTATACAAACTGGCTTCGTATCTTAATTGGCTGAGCAAGAAAAGTTGTATTGTAACAGAATTTCGAGTAGACATACATACGGTTCTTAAGTTCTCCCCAGAAGAAAGTCAAAATCTTAAACCATTAGTCATTAATCTCCTTGTATCTCCTGTGCTTTGCACTTTCACTACAACTTCTTGAATTAGCTCTTTGCTTCTAATAAATTTCTCACCTAAATATGTCAGTGATCTTATTGTCTGCTTTATCTAACTGAAGTTTGTCTTTGATTCTATGATATGGTTATTGTTTTCCATCTCAGATAACATTTTTATCCTTATTAGTAAACTTACTTTGTCTGAGGAAGTACTGCTTTTCCTTTGTTGATTTGCTGGGACTGAATTTCGTTTTCCTTCGACTAGAGTACCTCTTTTACTTATTTCTTAGTTAATATATAAGTGAACACCGCCATTTTTTCTTAAATCTTGAAATCTTATTGGAGAAAATGTTGAAAAATATCTCTTGCTTATGCATGTTGAATGACTAGTATGTAAATGATAACAGCCATTCATTGAAGAAGTTCTATCATATTCAAAAGAAATAAACATTTGCGGTCATAATCTTAGAGTAAAAAACGAATTTGTTTCAAATATTCTTTAAGTATTCGTCATATCCAATGTAGGGGTTTTTTAGTAGGCTATGCTGATTCTATGGTTATTGTTATGACTAATTGAAATTCGCTCTAGGGTTACACGAGTTTTAAAAAAATAATTTGATTTTAAACTCTTTATTATTCTAAATATTCTACTTGCAAAACAAATAGATAAAATTAATTCAGCATTTACATGAACTAGTTAGGCAATTTACAAAATCATTATTATAATAATTAAATATTGCGGGCAAATATATAAATTTACAAAATATATTTCAATGCGGAATCAGTAATAATAAAACATTTCATTTATAAAATTAAAAACTATAGTTAAAAGGTTTTACAAACTACCGGGATAATTGGTAAATTTGATGTTTTCATAGAAAAGGCTACAGTGACATCTAGAGCAACTGAATGCTCGTCAATCCATGAAAGAGATAAAATATCACCCGGGCGGGATAGACTATTTGAGATGAACCATTTTTTCAAATGTTGGTAACAATCCTGCAGAACTACAAATAGAATATATGCGGTCCCAAAGCGGAGAATGTCTACTAATTCTGTCGCCATTTCCATTGCAAGAGACCGCATGGTCACCCCAGATATCCTGGATATCATAAGAGCAGAATTGGCATCTGCTTTCAGTTGCAAATAGCGACAAGCCTAGAGATAACGGAAAGCAATGTAAAATTCTTCAGGTTGAAGATTGAAGCCAAACTTAATTATTGGTGTTGCTGTTAACCAAGATCCGGAATATGGCAATGAAGGAGCCTGAAGTCGTGCTTTCTCACGAAGAGAAGGAGCATTAGAGAAAAGATTTTCACACCTTCATATACTTATTGAAAATTCCATTGAGTTACAGAAGAAGTTTGAAGTTCTTTAGACATATCAATGAAGAATTTGTTCTCAGGTATATCGCTTATTTCATTTCCATTGAGATCCTTCACTAGTTTAGCTAAAGCAAATTATGATGCAGTATACGCTGCATTTTGAAATTCTTAAACAGTGCGTCTAAATTCCAAATCTCTTAAATATCAGGGGGCTATAGAAGTTCGAAATTTTTTTAAGTGAAAATGGGTAAAGAATTAGAAATTATTAACCTTAAACAGTTTTGGAATTTTCTATTTTTCATAATTCTCGAAAAACAATTTAAGCGCCCATAACTCACGAGAGCATTACAGGATAATGAGCGTCTCCTTTCTTGATCAGGTTCCGGTAAGAGTATGCCTTTGCTCGATTTCTTCAACAACGATGCCTTTGGCTTCGAAATTTTCAACTCAGCTGGTTTGGGAGGTCTATCTACATTCTACACATGAAAAAACAATTAAATTAAAGTAGTTTTCAATGTGGAATCTGCAAAAATTTTGTTTGCATCATTGTTTTAAATTTGCACGTATATTATATGTTTTTGGCATGATTAAAAAAATAAATATTTGTAAATAAATATTATACGTTTTGGCATGATTAAAAAATAAATATTTGTAAATAATTACATTGAATATAAACTTCTGCAGCAGTTTCCATGAAGTCAAAATATTGCTCATTCAAAAAAGTGGAAAAATCCGTACATGCCTAAATATTTTTGGTTCGACTTTAAATTTTAATCATGCCTGTAGTTTTAGGTTTTTTAGCTAACGACTCATCTCAGGAAGTTGTTTTTGGAAAATTACAGTAATCTATACACCTACAATAAACGACTCGATTTTTATTGTGATTCTATACACTCTTTTGCATTAGGTGTTACCATGCTTTGAATGCGCATATAATATTAAATGGCTAAATAAGGAGTGTCATATGCTAAAATTGTGAATAAAAATCATTTTACCAATTTATGATGATCACAATTATTACTTATTTCGTTCCTAGAATATCAAAAATACAACATATGGTTTGTTTAAATTGTATTTATTTATTAAATATCTAATACAGCCCACTGAAATCGTCGTGCATAGCACAAGCAGTTTCAGATAGCACTGATCAAACAAACAATTTAAAAGCGTCGTTAAAGGAATCACATTCATGCAAATCATATTCAATTTCAAAGAAAAGACATGTTGTGGGAATAGAATAAATTAGTTTTGCTGAACCAAAACAAGTTTATAAAAATGCATAAGTACAATGAGGGTCTTTAAGCATGTCTAATTTATCATGGTGATTCCTGTAGCGCGTCCTTTAATTGTAACACCTAACTGATGAACTAAGAATTCCAAAGCATCATCTTGACTAGAACAAAGAATGAATTTTGCTGTAAGGTGACGAAGAATTTTTCAAAAATTAACTGACCTTATGCTGTCAGATCTCTTAGTCAATGCAGTAAGAGAAGCACTGCAGAGACGGGGTGTTAAAAAGTCAAGCGCCTCTATGCGACCAAGCATGTTTTCTATATCATCCTCTCGCCTTCTTTGAATTCTATTCTTTATTATTTCTGCTCTTTTTCCCGCCTCTTTTGTGTCATTCTAAAATAATTTTATCGAACTTTCTTTTTCGTGAGGTTTCAAGACACAATTATTCAGTAACGCGACAAGTATACGAGACTACTCTAGACGGATTGTTGGACTATGAGATTTGCAAATTTCAATCAATGAAGAAAGACCTTGATGAGATGGCTCGGAACACTAGGATTATCAGATGAAATTCGATCATTAACATTAAGTTCTTCAAAGACTTGAGTGAGATCTGTTCCTGATTGTGACAGTTGAGCAAAAGTTTCTGTAGGCGTAAAACATTTAGGACACCAGTATTGAATGACAATCTCAAGGTTATGAATTCCAGCACATTGAAAATGAATCTGTTTCTTGAATGACAAACACTGAATAAAAGAGCTTGGACAGTTTAAGTGACATATTACACATGAGTATTTCATTACCATAACATTATAAGTTTTCACGCTACCATTTTCTAAAAAATAGTTCTCTAAATATTTAACGATTTTGATATTTAATGATTATTTAAAGAAATGCTCTTTTCATAAGCAAAAAACTGAAATTTGGCCTACCTAAAATTTGGTAACCAAGAATTCAAAGCAGTTGCAGGTTGTCAAATTGAGTTAAATATCCATATATTTTTTAATAAAAACAATGTCCCGAAGGCAGATTTAGGTTTGCGGAAATATACAGCAATTTGTTTTGCTTCATGTTTAATTTCAACGTGAAATCAATTTCTCTGCTCCCTATAAAACATAATTTATTGTTATGTGTTTTCTTAATTGCTTCTATGACAAACTCTTGGGACAACATATTACTCAGGGGAGAGCATGGAAATTTTTTTATGGGAAGAACATGAGCATGCCAATCTGACAATGTGTAGAAAATAACTAATAAGCGAATTTCATTGATGGCAATTTAAAAGAACAAAATCTTCTTCCCAATTACTTTACATAAACTTTAAGTACATATACTCTGCTGGTACTGTTGCAGAAATCATAGAGGAAAAACTTCATCAAATGTACTCAACACGTTTAAATAGCACATAAACGGACGTCACAATATTTATTTTCTGTTTAACCATAAATAATACTAAATCTAGTGATCGTTGAAATTGTAGCCTAGCTTTTAGATTAGAACAAATTTCAAGACAGCCGCAAAATATACGTTTCTGAAATACATCTACATTATTCCTATTTGCCCATTCATATCTCATTATAGCCATATCTGAATAAATATATTTAAATTTTTTGTCTGCCACATGTACATGGTTTTCATTCAGATAGATATTGCCACAAATGTTGTAAATATACGGTGGGGAAAATCAAGCAAAAGCTAGTCTCCAAGCGAAGGATATATTGAACACCAGTGTTACTCGTATCAGACTTCTTTTTAATTATGCTCTGTGTCGCAAAGAATAATCCATCAAGGGATTTCTCATAAATGTAAAGGAGCCAACCTTTAAAAAATTTACTCAAATGTGTCACTCTATTTATACTCCTATTGAAGAAGTATTGGGATTTATATTGAGTAAAAGCAAATCTTTTGTAAAAAACATAAAATCTCAAGTTCCCCTTACCTTGCTTATATATAAGTAGTTATACATCTTTTTTGAATAACTAAAATTTTTTGAAAGAAATTGGAAGGTTATCTTCTAAGCTTGTCCTCAACAACATGCGATAACTCCTTTTTATTAGATGTCTAACCTGCTACAATAGAAGAAAATTGCTTGTTTTGTATCTAAGTTTTTTGATGTGTTTGTCAATAAAATTCAAAAGAGATTACCTCAAATTAATGCTTATGTCATGTTTTTCCACATATCTCAGTTGTTTGTATCATAAAGCGTCTCTTAGTCAGTGCAAGAATTCAAGAATTATTCACCGGAATATGTTCTCTTAGATTTATGTGCAGCCTGAACTAATTGCGGTGAAGTTGATGTTGATTGTTGACTACATCAGTTAGAGTGGTGGACATTTCTATGCTTAAAAATACTTTCCTCATTTTCGTGAGGATATACGTCTTGCTTGTTACCATTAGAAACAAATATAAAATTTGTGAACCCAAGATTAATGAATTTTGCAAAGGTATATTTTGAAGCTATTTTTCCTATTGATTTTAAGAAGCTAAGTGACGGTTTCAGCGATCGAAAAATTTAGTAAATGTGTACTATTAAGAAGGATTGCCATACTCCACACTTAGTGTTAATTAAATATTTTCATATTTTGAAAATCACTCAAATTGAAATATGTTACATTTATTACCCTTATTTTACTTGGGGGTCGATTTGACCCCCTCCATTTTTTTAGATATAACTCAAAGATCGTTTCTTATAGTAACTATCTTCTATGACTATTTTCTTTAACTTATTCTGCAACTTTTGATGCAAAAATTATGCAGATAGCGCCAAGGGTTGCAATGTTGTAGCGATTTTAAGAAAAATAGTCCATGAAAAACTGACAATTCTTGAGAGTTCTGAAAATAACAATTTTGTATTTAAAGGCTATAAATTGAAACTAGTGCATAAATTTCAATGCAAAATTACAATTAAATGTCTTCTATGTTCTATTTGCATTATAGACCTTTCTCCTGGTTCCTATTTTGTAATATTTCGAACATTTTGTGTCAATAATGAGAAATTAAGAAAATTAGATGTATAACCTAATTAATATGGGCATAGCTTTTATATTAATTACCGTATCACAAAATGGTTTAGCCGAAATATTTCTGACATGTCAAAGTATCTCCAAGCTAAATTTGGTGTTGATCGAAATTGCCGTTTCTGAAATCTTGGGGAGGGGGGCAAATTCCACCCTCAGGAATAACTGCTTTAACAAGCCCAGCTAAAATAGTGTTAGTAATTATTAATAGTTTGCATAATTGTTTTTCCTGCTTTTTTTTCCAATTTGACTGTGCTCGACGAAAAATATAATAAACTACATTATTGCAGAACATTCTTCTGCACTTTAAGCTCTTGTTCTAGTCTGATGAAAGTGTTCTAAGCACAAAATATTCACTGTACCTCCAAAAATGTTTTCTTTTCAAACTTTTAATGTTAAATTTGTAATTTTCTTAAAATGCTTTTCAGTAGAACACTGTTTTTTTGAAAAGTTATACAATTATATCAGAAGTTGGTGTGATTACCTGTAGCTGAATTGTAAACAGGCAAAAATATTTTTAATGTTGTAAATATAACAAACCGACACTGCCACTTATAAGTGACTATTGTTAACATTAAGCAAAAGATACTGACTAAAAAACATGATTAACATCTATTTCAGTGCCAATCACTGTGAAAATTAGCTAGATTCATTCAGTTAACAGATGGAGTCTATTTGTTTTTACGGCTAAGGGAAAATTAATCAAAGTCAAAGTACGCGGCAAAAGCGGAAATTTTCATCCGATGCCAGATTAATTGAATCTATGTATTTAATTATGTAAGCGTACACAGTGTTGGAACTATGGCTTGATTTTTCGGAACTAGCATTGCACCGCACGGCACGAAATTTGAAATAATTTTGAAGCAAGAGCCCGACGCGGTACGAAAATCTATAAATTTTTCGTTGAATGTAAAAGGCATCATAGAAGAAACCTGTATGAATGAAATGTTTTTGGTTCAAATTGTTTCAATAGTTTAACAAATTGTTCAACAAATAAAATTTTTGATGATTATAATATGCAAAATAATATATTTAGAAAATCACAATACCAAATATATTTTATAAGTATTTTAATTTTTGGATGAGCAAGGCGCGGACACGAAAATTTCTGTAAAAATGGGCATGGACACAGCACGAGCACGGCACAAAATAAAGCATGGCGCGGTTTCAATACTGGTTGTAGAATGTTTTTTTGTTTTGGAATATACTTGGCCATGTCTGAAATTGAAAACTACCTAAAATAATACAATTTGAAAAAGTTCACCTTCAGCCAACTATATTTATTACCTAAAATTGCATTTCAAAGACTACACAAACTTTTTACACTCTGAGAATAATCTATTACCAAGTGAAGAATGCCTTCATTGAAAACCAGAGTTTTCCAGTATTTGTGGAGTGATTAGTGTACTTATCGAATCTTAGCATTATTGAAATGAATGCATTCGAGTCTCTAATGAAAAATTGTATGAATTATGGCAAGCTATTGAACAAGAGTGTTATATTATTCCCAAATGAAGTTCTACAGAAGTGCTTAATGTAGTTAAATTACCAGCTATTTGCAGATACTCTATGTAAATTACTTAAATAAATATATTTACATACCAACCAGCAAAGTAATAAATTTAAAAAAACAAGTGTTCTTATTAAACGAGAATTTTATATAGAAATAATACAAAATAAATTATTTTAATAAAATTGTAAACAGGGCATTGGGTTAGAAACAAAATGCCATATTAAAAAAATTGAAAAAAATATCGAAACTTCTAGTAGACTCCACATTATCTCAATCAAAGCATTTATGCTTCATCGTCTGTGGTCTATGGTTTCTCTATGTATAGCCTGAATTCAATATAACTGGATAGGATAGATTTTGCTCAGTTTGTTTCAGAATGATTCATTCTGATTGTCGACAAGTAATTCCAATTTTTCAACTAATCTGCATAATAGTGTAAATAATGTTTAACTATCCGATATTTGGTATTACTTAATTATTTCCAATTACATTATCTTACAATTTTTAGCCTATTTTGAAATACGAAGGCATAGGGGTTCTAATGACTATTTTTTAAGTGAGAAGTATTTGCTTAGTAAATATAAAAAACTATAAAAATATAATGTTATCAAATGCTTGAAACATATACAAAACTTTCTTTCTGACTAGGCACTACTAATGTAGAATTCAAGTCTCAACGGGTGGTATGTGGAAGATGATGTATAGGAAACCAACTAACAAAAGAAGGCATGTGAAGAAAACAGCGTTTACGCGATTAACAGTTTCTGCCAACATTCTCCATTCTTCTGCAATCTCGTATCTAAACAGCACATGAAAATGCATTGAAGTCAAGATATATTTATTATTTTCTGACTTGAACAACATATTGTTCAATGGGGAACTAATGGAAGAATCTATATGTATCTGATGTTACCATAACATCTGCAGAATAATTAATATAGTATTTAGTTCAAAATTCTTTTATCAACAACATCTGCGATTGATTTCATAAATTAAATTAAATAAAAATGCAATTTCAATTTATGAATTTTACTGCAACAGTATCCATAATATTTATTGTAGATAAACAGAGACAATAAATAGGTAAAAACCTAACGTAAATGATGATAATTTTTCTTTTATTGGTAGCTCAATGTGATTTTCAATAGGTGACATATAGGTGAAAATAGTTGACCTATTCTGTACCCATTATATTAGCCAAATTAATGATTTAAAAAACAATTTATAAATAAAACTATTTTAGATATCAGTCACGTAATAATTTAGTGCAAAAAGTGGATTTTATTGAGAAAAATATAAGTTTTTATGTAGCGACATTCTATAGTATAAAGAGTGTTTTTGTTTTCTCTGTCCCTTCCAATGCCAATCAATAAAATAAAAACTGTAAGTTGCATTGATTCAAAACAAATATTATAAACCAAACCCAATTTTAAGTGTTGCTTAGTTTTTTATTAAAATAGATTTTCTCGCAATGTAGTGTTTACAAATTTTAGTTGTTGCGTTTTGTGTTTTTGTTATATTGAAATGACATTCAATTTTCTATATTATTGCATTGCGTAATATATGTTCTCATATAACATCTAATATGTAAATCAAAGAATTTTAACGCACTTTCTTTAGACTTGAGTGTATCACATAAATGAAACTTTGATTTTGCAGAATTAACTGAAATTTTGAAATTCTATATACAGCTGTTATGCAAATTTCTATAATATCTCAATTAAATGAAGTGTAAAACGTCAAACGCGCACTCTTCTTTATTGAGGAAACAATTGAATGGCGGTTGTTGCTGGAGATGAGTCTCTCACAGGCTCATTCCAGCCAATTCCACTAGTGGAGGGATAAATATCAAATTGATTTTAATATAGAAATAGCTCCAGTCAAATTTTATGTGAATAATTTAATTTTTAATTTGGAAATATTTATTATTTTGCATTTATCATTTTGAGACCGATAATGATGTGGATTGCATAAACTACTTTAATTAGTGAATATACGGTTTATATATAAAATTCTTCAATAGTCTTCTCTATTTAGAGGAACATTTTCAGGTCAAATACTATGATCTTATTACTAATCACGTTGAAATAATGCAGAGATAAAAACCTGACANTCAATGGGGAACTAATGGAAGAATCTATATGTATCTGATGTTACCATAACATCTGCAGAATAATTAATATAGTATTTAGTTCAAAATTCTTTTATCAACAACATCTGCGATTGATTTCATAAATTAAATTAAATAAAAATGCAATTTCAATTTATGAATTTTACTGCAACAGTATCCATAATATTTATTGTAGATAAACAGAGACAATAAATAGGTAAAAACCTAACGTAAATGATGATAATTTTTCTTTTATTGGTAGCTCAATGTGATTTTCAATAGGTGACATATAGGTGAAAATAGTTGACCTATTCTGTACCCATTATATTAGCCAAATTAATGATTTAAAAAACAATTTATAAATAAAACTATTTTAGATATCAGTCACGTAATAATTTAGTGCAAAAAGTGGATTTTATTGAGAAAAATATAAGTTTTTATGTAGCGACATTCTATAGTATAAAGAGTGTTTTTGTTTTCTCTGTCCCTTCCAATGCCAATCAATAAAATAAAAACTGTAAGTTGCATTGATTCAATTCAAATATTATAAACCAAACCCAATTTTAAGTGTTGCTTAGTTTTTTATTAAAATAGATTTTCTCGCAATGTAGTGTTTACAAATTTTAGTTGTTGCGTTTTGTGTTTTTGTTATATTGAAATGACATTCAATTTTCTATATTATTGCATTGCGTAATATATGTTCTCATATAACATCTAATATGTAAATCAAAGAATTTTAACGCACTTTCTTTAGACTTGAGTGTATCACATAAATGAAACTTTGATTTTGCAGAATTAACTGAAATTTTGAAATTCTATATACAGCTGTTATGCAAATTTCTATAATATCTCAATTAAATGAAGTGTAAAACGTCAAACGCGCACTCTTCTTTATTGAGGAAACAATTGAATGGCGGTTGTTGCTGGAGATGAGTCTCTCACAGGCTCATTCCAGCCAATTCCACTAGTGGAGGGATAAATATCAAATTGATTTTAATATAGAAATAGCTCCAGTCAAATTTTATGTGAATAATTTAATTTTTAATTTGGAAATATTTATTATTTTGCATTTATCATTTTGAGACCGATAATGATGTGGATTGCATAAACTACTTTAATTAGTGAATATACGGTTTATATATAAAATTCTTCAATAGTCTTCTCTATTTAGAGGAACATTTTCAGGTCAAATACTATGATCTTATTACTAATCACGTTGAAATAATGCAGAGATAAAAACCTGACAAATAACCTGCTTAAAAATACTATACCGGGTTATCAGTCTGTAGATTGGCATTTGTAATTAAGAATTTTTCTGAAATTAAATTCACTAAGCTCAGGACTATATACAATTGCCAATAATCCAATTGCCAATAAAAGCAGTTCATCGATGAAAGTAAACCGACCTTAGAACGAAATATGTAACATATTTCAATGAATACAGCATAGATTGATATATACTTATTCTTTTGTTAAAAGGATCATAAAAACACTAATTGAGATGCAAATTTCAACATTGTAATGGTATTTGTACAAGATTTAACGACAAATATTTCAGAAACTACTGAATAACTTCTTGCAAAACATTGTGAATACACTAGGTTTTTCATACTGAATGCGATTTTGTGTTATATTTCACATACTATGCATATTTACTAAAATAGTAAAGGGAGCCCCTTTACAGGGTCATAAGCTGAAAACTAGATTTCGTATATAAAAATTGAAGAAAAAATTGAATTCGCAGTGCTAAAATTAACCCGATTGCAAACAATCAAAGCTATAGTGTTCATCACTGTAAAAAAACTTTTCAAGTAAGGTGTCCGAGAACTTTTGCTCAGCACTGTAGCATATCCCACATATGTATATATACATTAGTCGTAGTAAAAGAGGGAATCCACATATAACAATCAACCAAAATTTCCTTTTTTCATTAGTTCTATAGTTTTCTATCGATTTTAATATGAAAATTCTGGAAAATACAAGAAATGGCTGCATTTTTTTTAATGATGAAGACTGTAAAAACCCAGAACATCTAGAAATTCACTTTTTTATATCAAAATCAATAAAAAGTTATAAGGACGAATGAAGAAATGGAAATTTGGTGTAGCTGATATATATGAAACCATTTTTAAATACTAATTATATTTATATATGTATATATATATATATATATATATATATAAATGCTATGGTAGAGGGCTCTAGATACATGTTCAAAACTTTTTTTAAGGAATATGGAACTGATATCCAAATGTGGAAAATAAAATATTTTTGGAAAAAATAAATTATTGATGGATACTATGGAAAATCGTAAGCTGGGTGAGGGGGGGGGCACAAAATATAAAAGTAATTTTATCCAGCGCCCGTATATATATATATATATATATATATATATATTGCCTGATGATCATTCTTTTTATCAAATTTTAAATTTGATTTAAATAGAGCTATTTATATTTGCTGTTACTTAAAATTATGAATTTATAGAATATAAAAGATATGCCAATGATTTGCATGTCTAATGTGACATTTAGCATAATAATTTATCTCATTATATTTATTCATTTCCCGTAGAACAGCCTCTTAACTTCCTATGTTTATTTATTTAGATTAAATTTAGACAAATGAAGTTAGTTGTGACTGAAAATTTCCTGTGAGGCGGAATGAATTTAATGAAATTTTAAAACTTGTTATTAGATCACATTAAAATGTACATTTGTTATAAAAAGATCAAAAATTGTAATTGCATAATAAATGCATGACGAATTTATGATAAGTAAAATGTGCTGAATTTTTTATATATAGGAGACATAGCGTTATATAAATGAAAGCAAGTTTGTATTCGTCCTTATTGAAATCTTCACTAAATGTTTAGCTACCGAACTTGTACAATAAGGGTTTATCGCACATATCATTTCCAAGTTGATTATTGCGATAACAATTACTTCACATTTGAACCTACATGGAACAGCTCTGTTCAATTAATCTTCATTATTCAACGTTATCGTTGACAACTAGGTTATGGATAGAAGGTTGTCCTACATGGAAAACATTGGAGGAAAAGATAAACAATAACAGCGAAAATAAGTGCTTAAATATTCTTAAATCAATCAGGATAATCTGGGTAAAGAAGCACGTGGAGGGACAACTAAAGCAATTAGCAAGAGAAGACTATGAAAAAATGTATTGGAGTTTTAGTCCATCTACATGTAGTTGTTGTGTGTGGTAAGGGATGACAAAGCATGCATTTGAGCTAAATTAGACATTATGGGTAATATGGTATCAGCACAAGGCTATTAAAGCAAGAAAGCCGAACATCTTTGTTGTTGTAGATAAAGAGATATTACTGTAAACAGGCATAGGCATAACAGAATCCAAGAAAAAGTTACGATGACAAGCATAGAGTTGGCAGAGTTAGAGAAATTTTGGAAGTTAGAGAATTAAGAGAGTAAAATAAAAGGACAAATTAAAGGCGTTAGTCAACCAATATATAAGATCCCCACTTTAGTTAAACAGCTGTGTCTGGGTATTTTCTAAAAGAGAAAGCATGAATTTGAACAAGTTACATTAAAATTTTGATAAAACTCATTTGCACATTTCCTGCCGACAACCAAAGACACTGTACAACAACTAGAATCACTGTTCACAAATTTTTTTGCCAAATAATCGTCAATTGCAAAGATAAATTGAATAATGCTTCGAACCAAATGAATATATTTCAATAACACTATTTTCAGTGGGCCTACCAGTTAAGGGGGTTAATCGAAATATTATTTTTGCAATTATAGAATTTATTTTGCTTTTAAATAATTTCAAAATTTTTTTGTAAATATGTTTTCATTGGAACTCAGTTTATTATATGACTTTGCTTGTAGTTAATTCTAGCTTTACTATTGGACCAATTAAATATGCCAATGCACAATGTGTTAGATTCCTTTACAATTAGGGCCATCCACTTCGTCAACAATTGCTTTCGTCAGAAAGGCGTTATTATATGGCCGAAGAAATTGTTTTCGTTTATAATAAGATCTAATATTTTCAAGTTTATGTGATATAAACAACAATTTTACAATTCAAAATCGTATTAAACTGTGAACTACACCATTAGTTGTTTTAATAGATCTTGCATTGAGCTGATTTGCGCAGTTCGTTTGGCTGGGAAATTACTCCAAACTACCTGCTTGTCCAACATTGAAAATGACATAAATTCAACAATTGGTTGCATTAAGGGCTTAAAATTATAACCATATTGGATTTCGAGAAGTTTATTATTAATAGAAAACTTCAATATATACCTAAAATTCGCTAAGAATTTTATTATGGAGATTTACACTAGTTTTAGTAATAACGAAAAGTAGGAAGCTATTTCCGCTTGCAATGATTCGCTTATTAAAGTCCAAAATAACCAGATGCTTTCAACTAATAGCGAAACTGTAAACGTTGCCAAATTAATTCATCAATTAACCTTAATCATTTCTCAGGGCTGCATTGACGCATCAGTTGGTTTTCAATATTGTTCCTTAATTGAAAAAACTCACCATCAATAAAAATTCAATCTCATTTCTTAATACCCAATGTATAAAAGCCGTTGAAATTTGGTATTATAGTGCTAACCATGAACTTTTTCCAGGCTAAAAGTGACCAAATACAATATGTCTTTACTACATTTTAAAATATGAATAATTAACCAAAGGATATTCTTCAACAGACTGTTTTCACACTGTGAATTTAATACGCTAAGAATTTCTTCATGGTATGATCTAATTATAACCAGAATGTTATGTCTAAAAATTTTTAATATTTAAATTTAATCCGTAACACAGAGAATCATCAATGCAGCTTCAGAAGCACATAATAAATTTTAATGCTTGATCTTAGAAACTTTCTAAGTCAGCAAACTTTCACACTCAAGCATTCAAAGTATAATTCAACTGATTTCCAATATTTACATCTACAGTATATCAACGTTGAGATTTTTCAAAACCTCTTGACTGTTAACTAAAAGCTGATATGATTTAAGCATTTCCCAGACTAAATAATAATAATAACTGATGTAAAAAGCATGAATTTTTAGGGCAAATATTATTCTCTCCAAACAGTATTACAATAGTAAAAACATTGACCAATTCAACATCACTATTTAGTATTTTACAAGGACGTTCTATATTATATAATAAGGTTTTATTTTTGCATAGTTTGAAATAATGTCACTATTTGATAACTTCTTCTTAAATATGATTGCAGTATTTTTAGAACTTTATAAAATCTTTGCAACAAGTTTTCAATTTCTGATTGGCTATGCTTAATCATGAAACATCAAGACTAGCATAGAACGTCTGAGTACTTCAATAACGAAGAAATAAGTTGGAATTGAAAAGGAACTGAGAAAAAGTTTCAGACCAAAATTATAGGACGTGATTAACTTCAAGTGCAAATTATATAGGAATTAGTTAGGACGACTGGACGGAATCAGATAAATATTACATCATTAAAATAAAATCTGTGTGACAGTAGGCAAATGGGCGGTAACTTAAATTCACGTCAAGTCACATAGTCTGTTTCCTATTTTAAAAAATTAATTCACAGAAATGATTTATAGTTTTATGAGTGCATTTTGGTCAAATTGAGCGGGCGTTACTTTATGGTGACACTTGATGAAAATTCAGAGTAAAATCAATGCCTGTCATTGTGAATAGAAGTTAGCATGTGCAAGACATTTTCCGTTGAATTACTCAGAAACAATATTCTACAGTTTAACAAACAAGCAGAAAATTGTAATGTAAACTGTCCATGCAAAAGTACAAAGATTTTATATTCGATTTATAATACGCTCTACGAAAGAATTCATCAGTACATACGGATGTCACCTCACAACTAAGATATTTTAATATTAAAAAGCTATTTATGAATGTAAAAAAGCAAGAAATTCATTTCGATTGATAAATTCAGCAGGTAGTTAACTCTGTTCATGAAAGTATGTGCATTTTCAACAAGGCATGCTTACAATAATTTTACAGAATTTACCATCCTGACATTAATCACAATGTAAGAATGTCTATGTATTTTGATTTGGTTGATTGGAACGCATTTTGATGAAAGCCTAAGCACTATACAAATTCTTGCAAACTGATGAAAATTGTTTGGCACAAATGTGAATGTTTTATGTTGTGAATTGATAGCATCACACATCGGATTCAATTTTTGCCACTAAATTTTTAGCTTAGAATTGAAAGCAAGTATGTTAATGAGACATATATTATCATGGTAATGCAAAAGCGATTTAAATCCAAAGATTTCAAAAATGTGAAAAACGAATTTAGTCCTAAATCCTTATGTTAATGATTATGCAATATGTGAAAATCCCAATATCTTAGCAATAAAACAAATACTCAAAGGCTGATCTCAATTTTCAATTGCAAAATAGTTCTATTGTTTTCAGCAAAACACAAATTTGGGACTTATTTCAGTTTTGTATTACCGTGACATAATTGTTCAAATATTTCTAAAGTTACAAAAATATGTTTGGAAGGTCTATCTACACATAAAGAAACAGTTAAAGAATGTTGTTGATCCCATGGGTCGTAAGTCTTATATTTATCTTAACATTGGGTAGGAAAAGAGTACAAAATCTTTTTAAGAAATAAATAAATACAATATCATACATGATTTGCCAAAAAATCCTCTTACATAAACTTATATACATGATTTGCCAAAAAATCCTCTTACATGAAGTTATTTAGTTGTGTTATCTTTCACAGCATATGATTTTCTACTAATTATGATTGTAAACGGTATTATTTATAAGTTTTATAAAAGAGTATTTTATAAGAGAAATTTCGACACTTTAATATTATTACTCTCTTAAAATTTCAAATTTTTTTATATATTTGCTATTTTCTTAATTGCACTTGTATGATTATATTCACTTTTTATTGTTATTTACATGTTAAGGGACTGTTGAACCAAAAAATATTTGCGTAAATCATTCCTAGCTGTGTGAAATATTTCTGTTTTAGATTAATGCGTGATTAAAAAGCTATAAATATAAAGTTTCTTTTCAACATTTTGTGAATTCATAAAAAATAATTAAAGTTTAATTAGAAACATTAATATATTTAAGAAAAATAACAAAGAATTGTAAATTTTCAACCATTACAAGAGTGACATTAGATGCGGCAAAACTAAACTATTAAATACTTTATAAATAATATTAATAGCATAGTTTGTAAGCTAAACTACTAGATGCTTGCTTGTGTTCAAATTTTCAGAAGTTTTGTCATAACAAATATAGGTTGTAAAAGATATCATATTAAGTTACTTTACTTCATGTGAAAGGGTTTTGGCAAATCATGAACAATATATTTATTAGCAAATAATGTCGTTTTTGCATCCATTAGGGAGACAGATAACGACGTCTTTTGGTCAGCTGTAGATGTTAACTTAAAGACATTTAAAAGACAGCGTATTGTTACTAGGGTTTGTATGAATTTTTCAGAGGTGTTAGCATACCAATACAAACATTGGTTGAGAATATCTCATTCTCATTGCAAGCGCTTGTAGAGTCTGCAAAAATTAAGATTCAAGTTCAGGTGCTCGAGTATTTTCAAAGAAATTTATCATATATCCGAAACTCTGTGTTCAGGATTTTAGCACTACAATAATCCTATGCCCAGATACTTATTGCCCTCCAGGTCACTTGCGAGCTGAAAACTCTTAACATGATAGGATGCTCAAATATTACAAGATAGTGAAGAGACACAATCAAATAATTCAAGTTAGATATAATTATTCTATGACATTCTTGCAAACCCATTATGTAATTTGAAACCTGCAGAAGTGGTATTCGTTAAAGTCGAGAAGAGGCTTGGAAGAATCATCAGAAAATTTTAAGAACACGATCATTTGAAGTTCTACTTGATAATGGGCGAGCTTGTAGATGCAACAGGATTCACGCATAGAGCTTTGAAAAAAAACTCAATGTAATGACTTCTACACTAAGTTATTATGATGATTTTGGACAAAAATCAAGCGTCAAGCCCTAACTTACAAAGTTCTCAATTACCGGAAGAATTGCTAATATGCCTTTATCTAGGATTTGAAAATAGGGGGGGGGAGGGGTGTACTATAATTTTTTTTCAAATATTCATGAACTCTGTTATCCAGTTATGCAATATATAAATATATATATTCATATATATATTCTAGCATAAGAATTCATATTCAAAATGAATGATTATTTATGCCAATAAATTTTCTGTTCTAGATTTACATCTTCCTCAAAAAAAAGTTAAGCTTTACATTTCGTTTTATATATCACTTAAGTAAAGTTATTTTTCTAAAACAGAAGATTCTAGTGTCATAATCGTTAATTATTGAATTAATAGCTCTACAACTTTTAGTTTTAGAAGAAGCAAATTTCCTAATGCATATATTGCTATTCATTTCTGTTCAAATGATAGTCTGAAGTATTTTCTAGAAATATAATAATATTATTCTTAACAAGCAATAGTTTAGAGAGCTACATTCGTCTACACTGTATTGACCCCATTCTACTATAGCTATTTCAAAGATACAAAATGTTTTTACAAATTTTCGAACAAATTTTTTCGTACAAATTTTCAACTTTCTTCATATTCCCAAATCTTAGCGAATCAAAGCTTCTAAGAACCAGCAATTGATTTTACTTTACACATGCCGAGCGCTAACTCATAATAAATGATCTGCAAATGCGGGGACCGGAGATTTCGCAAAAAACTGTACCCACAAAGTGTAGATGAAAAAAGAGAATTTCTCTATCATATGATGGTGCATTCAGATTTTTAAGAGCTTTTTTAGATTGGGAATTATGGGAGCTTAAATTGATTTAGAAGAAACCATCACAGATTTAAAAAATTCCTATTTAGAGGCAAATAACAGACATTGTGGCAATATTGAGGTAATACAAGAAATAGAAATTTGCACTACAACAATATGAACTATTCTAACAGTTATCAGATTACAAAATCAACAATTTTCAAAAATAATGAAGCTGCTATTTAACGTTAAACAGCCTTGCGTCCGTTTTAAAGGACAAATCGTTTTTCGACATTTACAAAGAATTTTTTTCAAGCCTATTTTCAAATTTGAAAATCTTGGGCATTGGTAGATCTATTGGGGAACATACTTTAATGCAATGTTAAAAATTTCTATTAAAGCTTATTGCTGTGGTAGAGAGTATTGAATAGATTAACAAGTTTTCTTAGATATTTTCGAATTTTTGAAAAAGATTTAAATTCTCTCCATTCTTAGTGTTAATGTATTTAGAAGGTTTTGAGCCCTGGATGCAACAAAGAACTTTGACTGTGTTTTAATATGTGCAAAGATAATCCAAACCCATTGAGGCGTACCGTGCGCAAAGTCAGAGGTGGCG
>CABFPE010000450.1:543117-568464 GCA_900660155.1 Hofstenia miamia
AGTTCTGATAGTGGCAGTTCTTCCTGCTGAAATTGAGGTCCAGTTCTTGCATCCCCAAAATTAGAATGTCAGCCGAAATATGTACAATTTTGTGCCAGTTTTTTATCAGTAACATTAGAGTACATGTCTTAGTCATTTCTAGTATAGAAATTTGAAAAAACCAGTGCAAGAGATTGCATTTGTTTGAAGATTTGACTCGCATTACTTAGCTCCTGTATATGTAAAAATTTTAATAATTAGCGCCGGTATATGTTTGGCGTGGTATATATATATATCATATATATACAATGTTAAAGCAAGTAATAAAGTATTTCAACAAGACAATCTTACTCGTCTGGTGAGTTTTCTGCAATTGGCGGTGAAAACGAAACTTCTGGAGTGAGTTCTTGGCGTGATTTTTTCCAATCACAGCTGTTGAGCAGAAGCCCATTGCTATTAATAGCATGGAGTGGTATGCTTCCGCTTCTGCTGCACCCAGCTGCATCTAGCTCATGATGAATGGCATCTACTGTGAGGGATAACCGTGCGATTTGGTTATGCGCTACTATTGACTCATTTTTAGTGTCAACAGGACCTAAACAGCAATATTTGGGAATGCTTTTACGTCTGAATCAATAAAAATATAATTTATAACAAAATATATGATTTCTAAAGCTTGAATCTGTTAATCTCGTATAATTTTTGCCTCGTTAGCATACATACAAGTAACAATAAAGTCACTATGAATAAATATTCACTCTCATTTTTTTGAGAACAAGTGATGGTTCGAGAAAAGTTCTATTTTGAAAACAAAAACTTTATCTAAGAAAGAACAAAAAAGCAAGAGCAGTGGTCGAATTGAAACCCTTTGCCACGCTTCGACACATATCCTTATCAATTTGACGAGTGAGGCCTTCAAATGCCTCTCCTACAAATAACATGAGATCATTAACATATCCATATCGCAAAGTCCATAGGCGTGAGTTACACTTGGGCTAGGCCGGCCCATTGGGCTTGGGCTTCACCCGATCTTCAATTTCTATTCGGGCCTGGGATGGGTTTGGGCCGCATTTTTTAAATTAAGTTTAGAACTAGATTGTGCTTAGGCCACGGTTTGACTAGTGATTTGTTCAAAAGTGATCTGTCACATTTTGAATGAATCGCATGTCTAACCACCCGAGATAATAAGCGATGTGACGATCACGAAAAAATCGTGCGGGTTGGAATTGCTTGTGGTCGTCACATCGCTAATTCTTTCAAATGTGACAGATCAATTTTTGAACCAATCAATAGTCTAACCGTGGCCTTAGGTGGAAAGTGTAAACAAATATTTGAGTACACACATTTAAATTCTACAACAATTTTGTCGGTTTTATCTCAAAATTACTTCATATAACATTTCGAACAGCCCAGAAGATATAATCTGATAATTACTTGGTAAACAAGGAAGAGGGCAATGGTTTCAAATAAAGAGATTAATATCAGTTAGTTCGTTTGATACTAATCTTTACATTCTCAAGAAAATTTATTTACAGTTATTTTATCATATTTAACTCAAATGGATATGTCGATTTTAAGAATCATTGCTCGAAAAGTATACTGAATTCAAGCAACGCCTTCTCAGTCTGATTGGTCCAGAAAATTTGGAGGCGTAGAAACCTCTAAAATCATCTACCAATACAGAATACAGATCTCTATAAATTTTTGTAATGATTGTACATTTTTTATAATTCATTTGAGCCTAGGCTGTGCTTGGCCAGTTTCGTTTGTATTTGGGGTCGGGTGCGCGATGTGGTCATTCGATGCTACCAAGACATTCCTATCTACTATTTATAGTTCGTAAACACTTTACAGAGAAATTTAGCACGCAGATGACAAAATGTGGTGCCCGTTTTGTTGGAGATAAAGGGCTAATAATGAGATTGCCATGACTGGGTAATGAGTATATAGTGACGTTATTGGCACCCTGCACATTTAATTCAAATATGTACATGTGCAACTTAATAAAATTATTGCAGCAAAAATTATAGATATTAATATTGATGCCAGGAGATTGATAAGAAATATCGTTTTCGACGTCTCACTGAATTTTAATTAACAAAGGATTTTGAATTTACATCAATCGGATTAAAATGCTTTTGCTGAAATTCTGCTTTCACCACATTGTTTAGCTGAGTTGGATAAAGTTCATAAGAGTTAATCAAATTTCTAAGAGGAGATATATAGAAACAGAAGGCTGAATAAGGTGAGTTAATTTATCATAACTATATTATAATTTCTAAATTATTATGTATTTCTAGTTTATCTGTCTATAGTGCATTGTCAAAATGACTTACGCCTGTCAAATAGCTAGGAAATGCAACATTGACGTTATTCAGTCGATATTTTATGGTAACCCAACGATGCAAAACAGTGTATAATATAAACACATTGTAAAGTAATTTTCTGTGTAATATTTATTGCTAGCCTGGCTTATGATTCTCCATTTCTTTGGAAGAATGGGACGCACTAATTTGCATGATCACCGCCGTTATATTTATTTTATGACAGTATCACTTAAATAATATAAACAAAACCAGTTATTCATTGATGCATAACAGTCGATTTTATAATGAAATAAACATCTGTAAAAGATATTCAACAACAGATCAATGTTGCAAACATGTAATACTGGAAATTACACGAGTGTTCATTACCTTTAAAATAACATTTCAGTTGAAATACATACTTTAACAGTATGAACTAAAATTACCCATTAGAATTTTTATAAAGAATGATTTCTGTTCTAATATTTTAGTAACACTTTATCAGTCTTCAAAATTAAGTAGAATTGGTAAGCTCTATTACTGGAGCAACAAGATTTCTTGATCATAGAAGATAACTGGCTAAATTCATTTTCGGTATAATTGAATTTTGAGAAATACAAGCGGTAACATTAATAGAAACTGCCGCAAATAGAATTCCAATGCTCTGGAATTCACAATTTTGAGCTGAAGTTGTCTATACCAGCTTAAAATATTGCTGCCTTGCTGTTAAAAGCATAGTTTATTTCTAAACAGATTTAAAAAAGTTTTCATTGACTACGTACACCAATCTAAGTGTCTACAGACAGAGAACCGCTTAGTCAATGTTAGACATCATTCAAGCAAAAGTGCAGTATGTAAGAGATGGTTCTTCCAAAGAACATTTTTAGAACAGATTGACACAAATGTAAGGGGAATGTTCAAAAGTAAATCAACTAAGTTACGTGTAGTAAGCATCGGACTATTTTTTAAGACTGCGGACTTTTACATCTGATAATATCTGAACATTATTCGACATAGGGTTATTTGGGCTCCTTAAGCCCGAGGAGGGAGGATTTAATATAAATAATAAAGTTATTATGATCCCCAATGAAAGTTGGGCATAAACTCCACATCCCATAGAGAAATCTCCATAAATGTTTNGTATGAACTAAAATTACCCATTAGAATTTTTATAAAGAGAAGGATTTCTGTTCTAATATTTGAGTAACACTTTAACAGTCTTCAAAATTAAGTAGAATTGATAAGCTCTATCACTGGAGCAACAAGATTTCTTGATCATAGTAGATAACTGGCTAATTTCAATTTCGGTATAATTGAATGTTGAGAAATACAAACGGTAACATTAATAGAAACTGCCGCAAATAGAATTCCAATGCTCTGGAATTCACAATTTTGAGCTGAAGTTGTCTATACCAGCTTAAAAATTGCTGCCTTGCTGTTAAAAGCATAGTTTATTTCTAAACAGATTTAAAAAAGTTTTCATTGACTACGTACACCAATCTAAGTGTCTACAGACAGAGAACCGCTTAGTCAATGTTAGACATAATTCAAGCAAAACTGCAGTATGTAAGAGATGGTTCTTCCAAAGAACATTTTTTTAGAACAGATTGACACAAATGTAAGGGGAATGTTCAAAAGTAAATCAACAAAGTTACGTGTATTAAGCTTCGGACTATTTTTTGAGACTGCGGACTTTTACATCTGATAATATCTGAACATTATTCGACATAGGGTTATTTGGGCTCCTTAAGCCCGAGGAGGGAGGATTTAATATAAATAATAAAGTTATTATGATCCCCAATGAAAGTTGGGCATAAACTCCACATCCCATAGAGAAATCTCCATAAATGTTTCAGTAATAATCAAAGGTGTGATAGGAAGAGGTAATCCTCTCCAGGTTGAATAGTGTTAAGAGAAATTTGAAAACCGAAGTAATAAATATTGAATTTTGATTGCCATAGGAAAATTCTGGTGAAGCTCATTTGCAGAAATAGTAATATCTTGTTATTTAAAGATTTATGTATTGGATTTTCTATCAGAGTAACTAATGCAATCATTTAGCCTATTTACACATTTACTTGAATTAATTTATAATGTAAAAGCCAGGACTTGTAATGTAGTATTGAATCTAAAAGTTTTTTGTTGAAGCAAAATTTTTTTCAAAAGATGCATACCGGAGCTGTAAATGATCTGGCTTGGGACAGATTTTTTCAGAATCGTGGGTCAGGGTTGTAGTAGACCGGGATTGAATTTTTATATAAGAGGTTGGTGCCATATTAATGTGCTGAAATTATCCATTTAGAGTCCTACACACACTGAAATATTAAGTTCTAGTAAATACCATGAGACAGAACGTAGAATTGCTCAAGTTTTTTTNGTTTATTTCTAAACAGATTTAAAAAAGTTTTCATTGACTACGTACACCAATCTAAGTGTCTACAGACAGAGAACCGCTTAGTCAATGTTAGACATAATTCAAGCAAAACTGCAGTATGTAAGAGATGGTTCTTCCAAAGAACATTTTTTTAGAACAGATTGACACAAATGTAAGGGGAATGTTCAAAAGTAAATCAACAAAGTTACGTGTATTAAGCTTCGGACTATTTTTTAAGACTGCGCACTTTTACATCTGATATTATCTGAACATTATTCGACATAGGGTTATTTGGGCTCCTCAAGCCCGAGGAGGGAGGATTTAATATAAATAATAAAGTTATTATGATCCCCAATGAAAGTTGGGCATAAACTCCACATCCCATAGAGAAATCTCCATAAATGTTTCAGTAATAATCAAAGGTGTGATAGGAAGAGGTAATCCTCTCCAGGTTGAATAGTGTTAAGAGAAATTTGAAAACCGAAGTAATAAATATTGAATTTTGATTGCCATAGGAAAATTCTGGTGAAGCTCATTTGCAGAAATAGTAATATCTTGTTATTTAAAGATTTATGTATTGGATTTTCTATCAGAGTAACTAATGCAATCATTTAGCCTATTTACACATTTACTTGAATTAATTTATAATGTAAAAGCCAGGACTTGTAATGTAGTATTGAATCTAAAAGTTTTTTGTTGAAGCAAAATTTTTTTCAAAAGATGCATACCGGAGCTGTAAATGATCTGGCTTGGGACAGATTTTTTCAGAATCGTGGGTCAGGGTTGTAGTAGACCGGGATTGAATTTTTATATAAGAGGTTGGTGCCATATTAATGTGCTGAAATTATCCATTTAGAGTCCTACACACACTGAAATATTAAGTTCTAGTAAATACCATGAGACAGAACGTAGAATTGCTCAAGTTTTTTTTAGGAATTTTCGAGCCTGGCCTAAACGTTAGAATTAAACACAAAACTGGGTGAGGGCCGAAAAAAACACTAGGCATATGTATGCTATTAAAGACCACTATCTGAAGTGGAAGGAATCAAATAATAAAACTAAAACTTATTAAAGAAATTTCTTCATTTTAGACAGTTAATAGCTGAAATATTTAGATTCTTCAAAGCAATATATTCGGTCATATTTCAGCGCACTTCAGGGGAATTTTATGACAAGCAATTTTGAAAACTTAAAAGATTGTACAAAGCAATGCAACTATTCCACAAGGTGCAATTTTTAAATTTATTTGAATAATTTATGGCTTGCGTTTGATGGAAAAGAATTCAATGAAATTTTAAAGGAATGTGTAACCTACATGCGTAAACTCACTGGTAGTTTGAAGTAAGTGATGGGTAAACCTTGGTAAAAACAATATTAACGTGCCTGTCAATAATTGTCAATAAAATGTTTACAAATAAGACTGCCATTAGTCTAGATTCCAAAATCAATAAATTGATTTTAAAAATGTTCGTAATACTAATAAAAAATTAATGGTAATGGAGACCAAAATATTTTTGAATCATTCCAGAAAATGAACTCAAATAATTAGAAGCTGTCAACTACTTTTGTGCAGTAATAAGTTGCTGTAGTATAAATTTATAAAGCTACTAAGCAACTCTCGATTAAATTTAATCGAATTAGAAAGTCTTGCACACCTCATGGGAAACTAAATGGAGGGGGTTTGATATCGACTAAGATTTTTAAAACAAGTCAAAACTATATCATGAACAAAATATTAGATCTATTCCTGAAGCGATTATTGTTTAATATAAAATTAGACTAAGAAAGGGCCATCTTTCCTTTAATAACCTAAGCCTGCAGAAAATCAAGGTTTTTAAAGGCTACTAACAATTCGGAAGCATTTCAAAGCATCTGCTTTGCATAATTACTAGGCGTGTTACAAATCCTGGTGATATGTGCGTTAAATGGTTTCTTATGAATGCCATTTCAAACACCTTAAAAATGCAAAACACAAACAAAACCCAGCAATAAGTAGAAATTTGGAGTTTGGATAATGTAGAGCCATAAGGCTGGATTAACTCTACATATAAAGCAACTAACTGAAAATTTCTACCAGAAAGAACATAAGGAAAATATAGTAAATAGAATTTAGACGATTACAGAAATACAAAAAATAAATGTTCTGTTAAAACGTTGAGTGTAAACACCATTGCCATCATTATTAGTGAAAATGTGAATGTTTTCCATTTTTCCTCAGCTCAGCTTCACTGCATGGAAATTCATACTAGCATTGATCATGATTGCGCTTGCAAACAGAGCCGGCACGATAAAAAACGGAGGTAGTACTTTTAGTAAATTTTTTGTTTGACAACCGTTTTTGCAATTGAATTTTTGTAATCACATCGAGAAATGTCAAAAGGTGAAAGGGTTATACGGGGTCATGCATCATGACCCGTTTGCATTTCTCATCTAATATTTTTAAGAGAAACAAAATGCCAAAGTGATGTATGAGAAAAGACTTAGCATCAAGAAAGTAATAAATAAATTGACCTTAATACAAATCTCTCACACAAATTACTATTCACATATAATTTTAGTAATAATTAAATAACACTTTTACAATAAGTTGCCTAACTTAACTTTTAGTTAAATTGTAAGAAATTTTTTATGATCCTAATGTATAGATGTTATATGAATTTGAATATTTTAATAGACGTTAGCTAATGCAATTCACTTATTTAAATCTTAAAATGACTGACACATATTTTATAATTACTGACATTGAAAGTACGCATATAGCTCTTTGAAATCAGAAATATATATATTTAAATTCCAAACATTGGTATGACTGCCACTGTGTAATATGATAAGACGTAAAATTCAAATGATATGGAAGCAATTTGTGACAGAATTATGAAGCCATCATAAACTTATAAAATTACGATACATGCTTGTAGAAAGGCTCGCTGACTACAAATCCTGTAGAAACTTATAATATAAATAGTAATTTTGCTTCTCAATTATTTGTGACGAAATCCATTATTCAAACAGAATTTTTCGTCAATATTACTCCTAAACTGCCCCTTGTGCACTTTGAAACATTTTTTGCCAAGTCTATTAAGACATTGAGAAATCTTGGAAAATTAGGACAATTGTTTGTGAATGCGATCCCACGCAATGGTAAAAATTTGGTCTAAGAAATATTGTTATGTTTTGTCTAAATTTACTATTTTTTAAGAAAAAATTTGACTTTTGAGAAAATGTTGAAACTTTTCTCATATCTCATGTTCATGGACTTGCCATATTACAAAATCCGTGCAAATATTTTACATAAAATTAATCATAGTACATTAAATGTGTACGAGTACATTGTAATGTTATATAGACATTAAAAATACTAAAATGAAATGTTATTGAATTTTAATATATTTACAGAATAAAAAATTTCCGCGTTTAAAAAAAAACCTTGGCATATATTTGGAAAGCAGAGGGAATAGTTATTTTTGGAANTTCCAAACATTGGTATGACTGCCACTGTGTAATATGATAAGACGTAAAATTCAAATGATATGGAAGCAATTTGTGACAGAATTATGAAGCCATCATAAACTTATAAAATTACGATACATGCTTGTAGAAAGGCTCGCTGACTACAAATCCTGTAGAAACTTATAATATAAATAGTAATTTTGCTTCTCAATTATTTGTGACGAAATCCATTATTCAAACAGAATTTTTCGTCAATATTACTCCTAAACTGCCCCTTGTGCACTTTGAAACATTTTTTGCCAAGTCTATTAAGACATTGAGAAATCTTGGAAAATTAGGACAATTGTTTGTGAATGCGATCCCACGCAATGGTAAAAATTTGGTCTAAGAAATATTGTTATGTTTTGTCTAAATTTACTATTTTTTAAGAAAAAATTTGACTTTTGAGAAAATGTTGAAACTTTTCTCATACCTCATGTTCATGGACTTGCCATATTACAAAATCCGTGCAAATATTTTACATAAAATTAATCATAGTACATTAAATGTGTACGAGTACATTGTAATGTTATATAGACATTAAAAATACTAAAATGAAATGTTATTGAATTTTAATATATTTACAGAATAAAAAATTTCCGCGTTTAAAAAAAACCTTGGCATATATTTGGAAAGCAGAGGGAATAGTTATTTTTGGAATATTGGATTGCTAGTTTGATAATTCATGATAATCAACAGTTTTTCGAAATAGATTGGCAAAATCAAAACCTTTGGGTCTCAAACTTTATATATTTTCACGACCTTGTGTAATGTTTCTCAATTTAGTCCAAATCGGGTTTAAGTGAACCTTTTTAAAACTCTGAAATCGGTTTTGTGTTTGACAAGTTTGGATCGCATCTCTAACATTAGCAGTCTTGCGAGACTGTTACATTTACTTCTGAGAAAACTTTACTAAACCTACCAAAAATAGGTTCCCAACACACTGACATCAAACATTGACACAACATCATTATCTCTATTTAATACTAACCTACTATTCTTCGAAGTTTCCCAACGATTTTAGCGAATCTTGGCGAAGGTCGTGCTCGCGAGCTGCTTGGGTGAAAGCATCGTAGTGTAATAACTTGCATTAAAAGTGATAAACCAATGAGTAGTATTGACACTACCAAAAATACCCCGAGTATGGATGTGCCTCCTTGCGGCATCATTTCGCTAACAACCATTAGATTAACACTTTGTGCTAAAAATACGGTGATGCCATATCCGACTTTCTCTCCTGAATCACAAGGGATGACGAAGTTCAAAACGCATCTAAGGGTGTACTATGTGAGCGGCTGTATATGTATGTCATTTACTGACCAACAAATTTGAAGAATTTACGACAAAAGTTTTACTGCATACATCAGTTTACAAACACCTTTACAGATTTTTTAAAAAGTTTCTTAGAGAGCCGATATGAATTGAAGCAAAACTAAATTAACTTTTACATAGCAGATGCTATTTTTCAAATTTTGACATTATTTCTATTTGACATTTCAAAATTAGAAATTCAGTATTTTTGGAATAGACTGCAATATATTCGTTGGTAATTGGAGATAAATCACTACCAACATTTCAACATGAACACGTGTGCTAACTGCAATAAAGGAATAAACACATATCATTTATAAAGAAAATTAATATATAGAGTTGTAATAAAGTGTGTCATGACTTAATTTAACGTGGTTGCAGACCTATGTAAGAATTCAAAATTAAAAATCCTACTATTTCTGTTCGATTTAGTTTGAATCAATTTTTTTTCTCATAAACACAGATTAATCCGATAAAAAATGAATGTGAAGCTTGAAGGAATTCGCGTGCTAATGTTACTAATAATTATAAGGAATAAATTCTGTTAATGAACTGGATCTATTGCATAGAAATTAAAAAGAGCAAATATTGTAGGATGATTCATTGTATTATAGTACACCCTTGCTGAAGACCTACAACACATTAATCATTACGCTTGGCATGATGACGTTCATTACAAAATAGATTGCATGCCTTCTGAACCGAATTGTATAAATGACTGAAGAGAATCCATTGTTATTCTCCATGTTAGGATCGACATAGTAATTGTATCTAAACATTGATTGTAATTCAGCGGTTTTTGGAACTTCTAAATATTTACATGCATTATTCATAAAATAACTTCACTAATTTACAATATTCCCAAAATCAAATGAAACATATATGACTTTACAAGTATTTGAGAGTGCAAGCCTCTGTTTTGTCCCCTTTCCAAAATGCATTAAAGAAAAAAATGAGATTTTATTAAATTGAGCAGAAAGAGAGAAAGAAATTTCAAAATCGTTCGAGATGCATGGTATTTATGTTTCAGAATTTTAGCCTAAGCATCACATCTGCCACTAGCTGTTGGTTTTATCATAGAGAATGCTATTATTTGAAGGAATTATATTTTCTGTTTTCTATAATTTAAAAACACAGATGAATACAATAATCTTGTAAATGTAATTTATTTATTACCTATGTTGAAGTAGCTAGGCAATTATTACAAGAAAACTATTATATGAGCAATTAGGTTATCTTTGAATATTTTCAAAATAGTTTTATGATTTTGCTAAAAAATTTTGAATGAAAAATTTTTTAGCTAAATATAGTTAGAAAAGAAATAATAATTTATGCTAAATTTCGAAAACCACGAGTTTTCCACTTAGTGTTTGCATCATTGAAGCTCTTTCTGACTGTAATGAACTGCTTGAGCAAGTTTTGTTCAAAATAAATAGAAACTTACGGCAAATTTAGTCAACCGAAAAAGATTTTATTCAAAATCCTAATCTAAAAGTAAATGGTTCCTCTGTAAATCCAATCAAATTTATTCATCATTAGCCTCCTGTGACGCGCAAAGCATTAAATCTCTTTAATCTCTAATACTTTACAAGTATATTTTTATTTGTAAATAAATGAGGTTAGGTACTAAATATTTTATATCAGTAATAACTCGAGTCNTTTAAAAACACAGATGAATACAATAATCTTGTAAATGTAATTTATTTATTACCTATGTTGAAGTAGCTAGGCAATTATTACAAGAAAACTATTATATGAGCAATTAGGTTATCTTTGAATATTTTCAAAATAGTTTTATGATTTTGCTAAAAAATTTTGAATGAAAAATTTTTTAGCTAAATATAGTTAGAAAAGAAATAATAATTTATGCTAAATTTCGAAAACCACGAGTTTTCCACTTAGTGTTTGCATCATTGAAGCTCTTTCTGACTGTAATGAACTGCTTGAGCAAGTTTTGTTCAAAATAAATAGAAACTTACGGCAAATTTAGTCAACCGAAAAAGATTTTATTCAAAATCCTAATCTAAAAGTAAATGGTTCCTCTGTAAATCCAATCAAATTTATTCATCATTGGCCTCCTGTGACGCGCAAAGCATTAAATCTCTTTAATCTCTAATACTTTACAAGTATATTTTTATTTGTAAATAAATGAGGTAAGGTACTAAATATTTTAAATCAGTAATAACACGAGTCAAGTTAAGGAAAAATAGTAGGAATTTAGTTAGGCAACATTGTATATTTTTAATATTAATTTTACTGTTCAAATACTACGTGTTCTACAAAATTCATATATATCTTCAATTAGTTGGAAATATCAAGAGAGGCATTCTTTCCTAGATTAACTATTTTGGAACCTTTACCATGGAAGATCTGTGTAGTTTCTCGAGTAAGAATATATCACAAGTAGAAAATATATATATTAGTTGTTTATGATATGTTATATTCAATATTTTTGTGTAACGTAACGCCAAATGTCATTTCTTTTATTCTTTTAAAAATGTATTAATTAAAACCTGTAAATAATTTACCAAATTATTGATTTAACAGCTACTTAGAATCATTTGCAAATTTTTTAAAGAATTTCATCAAAATTTTTAAAACCCAAGGATCCTAAACTCTTAGTTGAATTTGATTATGGAAGAGGACTGTTAATATAGAACAGTTGTTACTACTTAATGATAATTAGTGAAGAAGACTCTTAAATCTAAATAATGCATTAAAAACAATGAAATGTTAATATTATAGCTTTCATTTGAATATCAAGATAATTTCAGTTTCAAATACTTGTTCTAGGGATTGGTTAGCAAATCATCAATGAACAATAGTCTTTTAATTAAGTCAAATGTACTCTATAAATTTTAAGAATTGAAACTCACAATAACAGACACAATGTGAATTTCAGTAAATCTCATAATTCTTTTTATCTGATTTTCTTATTTGTATATTACAAATATAACTCATTAATTTATATTTTAAGATTTATTAAGGAATTATGCAAGCAAATGATATTGAATTAAAACAGATTAACAGACTGAGAATATTACTTAAATAATTTATGGTACCAGCATCACATTAAATTCATTCATTAGCAATAACAAAAAAGACGAGAATGTCCTCTTCTTCAAATATTTTGATAAAATTCATCACAGTATATTAAAACAATATGATAAACATGACGTTAAAATGGGGTATTCTAGGATGTTTCTTTAGTTCATTGTTTCTTGTTTATTGTCATTATTGAATGTTTTGTTGAAAGTTGCCTGTTTAATTTTAAATTGAGGAGGTTTTTGTTAACCATGTATTAATTGAAGTCGCAACATCTGTCTAACAATTGAAAAGTTGAGGAAGTCAATCAAATTGATTTAATTACTTGAGTTGCCTCGATAGATACAGTCTATCGGATACACTAAGTCTATTACGTAAATTGAAGTAAAATACTATAACAACAGTTGTGCACATCAGTGGAAGTTCATTTAGCTCTTCATGCTTAATTTTTTTACAGCAATATAGAAAATATATTTAAACAACGTTTTCTGTTTTAAATTAAGTGTAAAATCAAAGTTTTGCAAATGTCATATGAAATATACATTTAAGGACGAAGAGGTTAGGTTCCTAAACAAAACTTAGCCTTTAGCAACCCCATTTCTAATGTGCTCAATGAACCCAATCCATCAATAATTCTATAATTCTGACATAACTGCTGATATATTCAATAAAAAAATTGCAGCCAAGGCACAAGATATTTGCTTTTATTCATAAAAAGACGATAGTAATCAATAAGAATCGGAAAATAGTAAGCAAAAACTCTATAAACTATAAAGTTTTCAAATATTCCTAAAATAGTTTTTATAGTTGCTGTAAGAAAGTAACTTTTTTCAATTCTAAAAGATCTATATGATATTTTTGAAGGCAGAATAAAACATCAAATAAATATCCTGATGAGTCATATCTAAAACATCATTCAACTTTAAATAAAAAAGAAACGTTTATAAACACTCGATCTGTCTTCATAAATAAGCATTCGCAAACTATGTTGCTCTAATAAAATATATTTTAAGAATTTCAACGATGATTTTGTATACACGTCGCCAACTATTAAGGTTGCTAAAAGTGCTGAAATAGTTAGAATAGTTAAAAATAGTTGGTGATAAAATGAATCGATTGACCATAAAAACCAGTTATTCTTGCGTTTCAATACTTACTAGAGATTTGTAGCCTTTGTCAAAAAGAATTTTTTCGGTTCCTAGCAGTCAATCTGATGTACGCTTCTCAAGACATGATCAAATATCTGTGATAATGAAATATGATTTTGTTTCTTGAATTGACAAAATTATGAAATGAATTTTAAGCGAGTTAAGCTTTGTAGTTTGCAAAGATCTTGGAAATATTTAATACTAGTTTAGTTTTTTCTAATTTTTATGAATGAAATTAATCAAACGATTAGCTATATGATCGCCTATCTAGACTTCTACGTTCTTAATAATTTATTCTGGTTATAATCGAGGAAATAATAATTGCATAATGTCTACATGAATTTTTTATTGATTCCTATTAAATTATAATTATAGATTTTCGATTTCCTTTGTTATAGGTCTGCTCACTTGAAACAGATTTCTTGTTCTAATACACATGCAGCATTAGTATATTGATATGTATTTCGATTAGAGATTTTATTTACACGTAAAGAGAAAGAAAAAGCGAATACTATTGTTTGTTTGATGTGGATTGAATCAATAAGTGGAAAGCAATTTTTTTGTAATAATTATAATTGTGCCAAATAAATTCAAATGTCCCTGGTAATGCACACATCTAAAATTGTGAAGTGCATTGTTGCCTCTTCGATATCAGATAGCCGTATCTCTTGCTATATTTTTACAAATAGTTCAGAGAAAATAAATTTCCAGTAAAAATTCAACTTCAAATAAATTGAAAAATCAATAGTACCAGTCTACAAGAATTTCGTAAAACTAGGTCCATTCACGATATGTATATATTAGTATAACTATAGTTGTTGCGACACCAAATTTTTGCAATGCTCAAAATATAACTTGATTTTGAGCATCAGCATTAATTTGTTTTAAATTTTGTGTAGGAATTTTACTTACATGTTATGCTCAATAAAGTATCCCTTAAGAGCTGTCTCCAAACAAAATACACGGTAATTAAAATATAGCAAAAAATTCGACCTAGATGTGAAAAGGTTTTTTTACAGTCACAAATTTTTGTTTGAATTCACATCGAAGTTTCTGAAATATTTACGTTAAAATTTGTGGAAATCTCATTATATTCATAAAATTTACATAAAAAATATTCCATTCTAAACTTTAGAAACTTAGAATTACATGAATATTAGATATAAAAAGTATATAAATCCTTTTAAGAAATACTGAATTTCTAATACTTCAGCCACTGCAAGCCGCTTAGTACAAACATTCAACATTCATTTCGAGCGCAATCACCAATAGATGTGTCCATGGCTCACGATTTTCAAATTTCCCAATAGGCTTTGAGAAAAGTGGGTGAGAAAACGGTTTGTATTTTTAAAAAGACTTCAAGCCATTTTGAGGATAAGCATTAAATGACCATTTTGAGAATGTTCTGGCTTTGTTTAGACGGGTAAATTTTTAGTCACAAACTTTTATTTTTAGTCTAGCTAAATTTCAACCTTTAGCATGTTTTCTTGAATAAACGTCGTTCTTCAAGCTACTAGTAATATGTTTAAAATGTGCAAATTATGCCTTCAAAAATTCAAACAACAAGCATTTTTTTGACCGCAAATCATCTTTCATGAAAAAAGAATTCCTGAAATAATCTGTTTTCAGTGCTGAATCCTTCACAAAGATTCTGTTTGCAGCATTCTTTTAGTGTTTTTTCAGAAGGTTCCTAATGCTAAATTTGCGCGTTCTTTATACACATTGAAAACAAAAAATTAATTTGTAAATAATTACTTTGAATAAATAGTTTTCTCAATTTGATTTTTGAAATCCTACAACACTTGTCTGAGTCAAAATATTCTCCATTTCAAAAACTGAACAAATTTGGTCTTGTTAGAATATTTTTTGTTAGATTGCCTCAGTTTCTTTCAGTTACTCTTCATCTCTACATGCAAACTTTTTTTCAGAAAAATACTGAATTGCTATTCACATATTCCAAATCGGAGAGAATGTACTACATTTCTTGAAATTTCCTGAAATAATTGAATATTTACTTTGTTTTGAAGGATTAATTGAAGAATGCATATTTATTGTAGGCATTGATATTCAAAGTTTCAGTGACTTACTGCGGTAAAATCTCATTTGTGAACTACTATTACTAACATAATGATTCGAAAGTTTTTTAAAAATTTGAGTGATTATAGTAATAATTGTGTAATAATTATTTTTTTGCAATGTCCTAAAATGATGACAAAATTTAAATTTTTTTAATGAAATTAGATGAAAAAAGTCGGTTTTCAATAATACAAGGGCCAGTTTTGATGCGACTGAATATGGAGCTAACAAAAATAAATTTCGATCGTAGTCGATTACTACTCCATTTATCGAGAATTCAATGCAACAAAAAATTTTATGAGCTTATTTATATTTATTGTACTATTAAATCTCCATGCCGTTATATTGGGCGTTAATGTAATACCCTGATAAAGCAATTTAACAACTTGCATCTTGCTGCGGGAGACGTAGACCGCTGCCGGAAGTGGCCGACTACCGCTGCTCCATTTAAGTCACGATCGACTACGGCCACATTATGTGTCCTTCCCGCAAAACCTTGCTTAAGATACTTGTTCTATGCAGCTAAACTTAGAAGCTACCAAAATACCTGCCTAAATATGGATTGACATATTTGCCCTGTTCAAATGACTTTTATTTTAAAAGAGAATGTATTTTTTTTATCAAACATGAATATAGATTTTAAAAGAAATACTTTAAATGACATTCAATCAAGCCGATTTCTTAAATTGTCATATATATATTAAATTGTCAATAACGCACTCACAAGTACATGTCTTAAAAAATAAACCTTCTTGTAAATACAAACGATTATAAAATTGTGGAATGCTAAATATTCATAAATTATTCAATTACGCTTAAATCATTAATGCATATTTTCGATGTCACCGGCAACAGATGCTTCTGATGGGGGAAACTTGACAATGTTATATAGATATACACAGTCGGTCACGCCTATTGTATTAACATTTTCCATTAGTTTTCTAAACATTTAATTTAGCCACTATAAATCCCTTGATTAAATATTTAATCCCACTATTTATGTATAAATCCATTTCTAAATGTATAGATATACAGCTATGCAAGCAGAGAACAAATTTTGTATTTTGAAGAAGTGTGAAGGCATTTATGTTGCTAGAGGAGCACTTTTTGGGAACAATCAGGGCTATGCCTAAATAGTCCCAGAGAGTACATCCACGCAGTGGTTCCTGGGTAATGCTAACACTCACTGTTCGCGTCGGTATGCGGAGTCCCGAACCTACATCAGACGTTAAAACCAGGGTAGAAGAAGGTGCAACCATATGTGCTTGTGCATATAGGGGCGGTGACGGACGAGAAATCTGTCTTTCAGTTTTTTGGGTAGACAGGCAGCGACGCAGTGGAAACACTGTTATCGAGACTGCTAGTGGTGCCAGACCACGAGTGCGGGTCATGGGGCAGTCATGCAGGGATAATTGTTTGTGGGATAGGCCAAGGCCAGCACTTGCTAAGCCTTTCCTGTGAGGCACCTTTGCTGTGTCACAGGTTGTTTATAGTGCATGATCTGACATGCCTTTCAAATGGAGTCTCCCTAACTAGAGGCTTTGCATTCAGTGTCCCGTACTCCCATATAATTTTCGGATCTATATAGAAATCAGCATGTGCTCTCTTAGTTACCACCGTTAGTAGCCTTGGTTGACCAAAGCGGGAGAGGCGCAACCCTCTCANGACGTTAAAACCAGGGTAGAAGAAGGTGCAACCATATGTGCTTGTGCATATAGGGGCGGTGACGGACGAGAAATCTGTCTTTCAGTTTTTTGGGTAGACAGGCAGCGACGCAGTGGAAACACTGTTATCGAGACTGCTAGTGGTGCCAGACCACGAGTGCGGGTCATGGGGCAGTCATGCAGGGATAATTGTTTGTGGGATAGGCCAAGGCCAGCACTTGCTAAGCCTTTCCTGTGAGGCAGCTTTGCTGTGTCACAGGTAGTTTATAGTGCATGATCTGACATGCCTTTCAAATGGAGTCTCCCTAACTAGAGGCTTTGCATTCAGTGTCCCGTACTCCCATATAATTTTCGGATCTATATAGAAATCAGCATGTGCTCTCTTAGTTACCACCGTTAGTAGCCTTGGTTGACCAAAGCGGGAGAGGCGCAACCCTCTCAACTGACGTTCGGCCTTCGGCTTCACTCTGCTGATCAGACTCAACACAGATCAGCATTCTGCGTGTCAGGGGTCGCCAGAGGTTTCTCACGATCAAACCGGCCTTAGTGACATACTTCCAAGGATTAAAGTCCTGACCCGGATCATGACTACACCCACTGAGTTAGTCTTTTGACTTCTTCAGTAACCCCACTTATATTGCTACATAAAAATATATTCATGCATGTTGCAATAAATTTGAAACTATAAAACACAGATTAGTAGTTAGAATGTAGGTCCACTGTAACATGAGAAATATAATATTCCCAGTATTTTCCAAACAAAAAATTATAATAAGGTTCAGATTAATTGAACAATTAGACCTGACTGTGAAGTTGAGAAGTTCATAAATACTTGATGGTTTTAGAAAACGCAGATCGGCAGGGTCCTTTGCAGCTGGACGAGTTTCTACTTCATTTGCATAGTGCGCCCACGAGCCGACTTCAAAACTGCATTTTTGATAGTCAAATGGAAAATAGGTAACACTTAAGTTGCATTCCAATTCAGCCTAAAAGCACTATAAGCTCTTTTCTGAAGAAATACAAATCAAGGGGCGATATTTATAGTTTCAGGATAACAAACAAGTTCCTTTAAATGTATGATGTATGCTTAATCCTTCTCTGAGATAAGCTTTCAAGGTAAAAGTGCTATTGACAATAACAACCACTTAACCCCTGCCCTTGTGAAGTAACGTTTTATCTCAATTTGAAAGATTTGGCAATCCTTTTTTTAATTTCCTTAAAAATATACTAGAAAAATAAATTATTAAAAGGGATAACAACTTCATGATTATGTTCTGAGTTATATTCATCTCAACTGGTTAATTTCTGCCGTCAGCACCCATTAAACGTCAGAGCATCTGAATGCCAATTTATTTATTCTCTTCTTTACCATATGTAAGCTACTTGGTGATGAATAAGATTGATTTTAGAAGGGGGATTTAAACGTGGAAAAAGCCCTGTGGAGATATGGTTTAATATCTTTATTTGTATAAAGCCATTATGAGTAGATTGAGAAACAAATGTTCATTCAATAACTTAATGCTTGTGCTTAGACAAAATGAAAATTCAGCACTTAAATCTTAGATCATTACATGAATTGAAAGCAAATCCTCAAAAAGTATTAATTCTTTTTCTTAAGTAGAAATACTTTGCATACAAACTTATATTTCATAAATTTTCATTAATGTTTAGTAAAAGTATTTTTAATTTCAAAATATATGCAAATTCTAAAAATAAACATCTTAAAATTAATTGATGTGCATATCCATTAATAAATGTTGAACAAATGTTCTTAAAATCTTTTATTGGAAAAAAACTGAGAAACTTATTTGATAAAAGTCGTCTCTCAATTTCCATTGGCTGCTCATGCTAGCAAATGTGTAAGCAAATATCAATTCTTTACAAAGTAAATATTTACAAAAATCTTGAAAATTCTTGTTTTCCACCTGTACCATAATAAATTTTTTATTAAGTTTTGCAATGAAACACATTTTATATAACATAAAGTAAGTTTATATAAATGAATATATATATATATATATACATTTAATATATATATATATATATACAAATCGCTGTGCCATTTGAGTATGGTGCTTAGAAAATGTGTCTTAGATATGTGGACATTTAATATTATTATTATACAAAACAAAATTTGTAAACTCAAACAAAACAATGGACAATATATTAATTGAGTTTTATACAACATTGTGCTTACTATTCAATAGTGCTTATTCATTCACTCTACATATATATCAACGAAGAAATTCTTCAGATATAAAATAACAAAAGCTAAATAAGTTATGATTATGCTATACTTTGTGAGATGTTCATGTCTTTAAAAGTTAAGGATATTCTCCTATGGTTTCATTGCGCTAATGAATAATGCGTATTGAATGATATTAAATTAATGTAAACAGCAGAAATATAGCATAGTTTATTGCTCCTGCTAAATATTGAATATTTCGATCTGGACATGGCAAGGAACAATTAAACTTAATTTCCTACATGGCACACATGATTATTTATTACTGAATGTATCTCACCACTTTGGAAAATTTTTCAAGAATTCATATCTGAAATTTGAAATAGAAAAAGCTATATAGCAAGATTGATCTTTGCTCATAGTCAAACATAAAGGCCGATTTCTTACTTAATGCCAGATAATATATATATATATATATATATATATATATATATATATATATTTGATTTTTGAATGAGATTTATTATACTGTGCAACGCATAAAACAATGTTTACAAAAAAAATATATACAGTACTTGAAAAAAAATTCGGCCACCAATGATTTGTAATAAATATTTCTAAGAAATGGACGCCAAGAATGTCATAGTGATGCCTGGTTGCATACCTATTGCTATCCACGAGTCAATATAATATAGTTCAACTTGTAGAGCGACCTCAAAGTACTGTCGGGGATATCAAACGTTTCACTTCTGAAAACATCATTGCCCCCAAGCCAAAGTCCGGAAGACCAAAAAAGACCTCCAAAGCTTTCCAGTCAGCTCTTATGTGCCTTTCAAAGCGAAACTTCATTAAGACTTCAAAGGAACTTCGCAATGAATGGGCTCATGGACACTTCGTAAGGCGAAAAGTGTGCGAAACATCCTGAAGAAGTACTAAATTGGGACTTCTGGCGTCCAGGAAGCCATTCTTAACCTCAAAACAAAGATTGCGCCGGATGAGGTGGGCCACTCTAATGAGAGACAATTCGTCTGAACATTGGTCTAATGTCAGTGTAAAGAGCATGATGTTCAATTCAAAGTTTGACCTCTTTTCACGTATTTTCAATAATTTTAAGGTCTGGAGATTGGTCAGGATAGTCAGCAAGGATAGCAACCCCATTATTATGGAGGAAATTTGTCATTTCTTTTGAGGTATGACATGGAGCACAATCCTGCTGATATATTGATCACTTGTAGGGAGTGGCAAGAGTTCCTTTTCTAAAATCCGCGCATATTAAGAGCTTAGGAGAGTACTAGTGATGTGAACAACCATTATAGACTTCCCACCCTAATTCATGGTCCGCCGAGTAATTTGAGGCAAGAATCTGAACTTCTGCCCAGTTGGTTTCTTTATCGAAGATTTTTTCGATGAGTATTGCTCAAATCTTGACTCATCGGAAAATATAACTTTAGACCAATGTTCAGATGAATTGTCTCTCATCAAATTGGCCCACATCAGCCAGCGTAATCTTTGCTTTGAGGTAAAGAATGGCTTTCTGGGTGCCACAAAAGTCGCAATTGAGTACTTCTTCAGGATGTTTAGCACAGTTCTTGCTGTCACAAGCTGATCATCAGCCCATTCCTTGCGAAATTCCTCTGAATTCTTCCTGGGATTTTGCTTTGAAAGGCACATAAGAGCTGATTTGGAGGTTTTGGAGGTATTCTTTGGTCTTCCGGACTTTGGCTTGGGGACAATGTTGTTTTCAGAAGTAAAACGTCTGATGATATCGCCAACAGTACTTCAAGTTCGCTCTACAAGTCTGGCAATATTACGTTGACTCATCTCTTCCAAATGATTGGAGATAATCCACTCGCGGATAGCAAGAGGTACGTAACCAGGCATCGTATATGGCAAAGAAAGACTGTTGTTAGACATTTTCAATATAAATAGACTGAAAAAAGCTCATCCAATGAAATTTTTTACTTATTTTCTGATTTGGTCTGAAGTGGCCGAATACATTTTTCCAAGAAAAGATTTGCTAACTACAAGCATTGTAGCATTTCTCCTTGAGATTTAAAGTAAAAAGTGATAGTTATTTTTAACATTGATGAATTCCTCCTTCTGCAACCCAAAAACTAATTAAAAAATAACTATGACATTCTTGGCGTCCATTTCTTAGAAATATTTATGACAAATATATATATATATATATATATATAAATGTTCGTAATTCTAATGTTATCAATGAAATTATATAAATGAATTCCTACGTATTAAACTATTCTACAATGTATCATAAATTTTCTAATTTTTTAATGATAAAATCAGTGTTGCAGCTGTAAAACTATACAGATATAAAGCAATAAATGAAAAAAATATATATATCTGTAGATTTCCTTTATGATGGCGGCATTGATTGAAGGAAATATATATTATTTTATGTGTTTATCTCCCATCGCGATTTAGACGAACGGAAGTCTTTGTCTAATTTACCTAAACGTTTATAACAAAGCGTTGTTTTTTTAACAAAATGTAGCAATTTAATATATATATTTAGCCGAGCTATATATGCATTTACAAACTAATCACTAAAGCATTGTTAAATGTCGAGCCACTAGTACTCTAGGCACAATCATTTTGATTTAAAATCCAATTTCAAATTTAGAAAATTAAATTCCATTGAATGATATTTCCATATCCAAATATCAACTAGTTGCATTCTTCCGTGTTGTCTTTGAATAGCGATTTGGAAGAAATCTAATTTTATTCAATCGTGAAATTCAGATACTAATTTTGTCTAGTGGAAACTTTGATATCGAAAGTTACCTATATTACTGATTTTGTGTACGATATGTATAAAGAACTCTATTAAAAAATGAACATAATAGCAACATGCTTCGCCTCTGAAATTTCCCTGAACGTCAATTACTCACGCTGTAAATGGCTATTCATTAACAGTATATCTTAGAAAATTTTAATCTAATAAACGATATACTGAATAGACAAACTTGTCACTTCTAGATTTTAAAATCTGATAAAATTGAATTTATGTCAGAACCTATACAATGTTGCTATTAACAGAAAATCGTTTAACCTCTTTTGTCTCAAGAGGTGAATAGAAATAAAGGGAAATACATGACTTTCTTAGAGACTGTTTTCAAATTGCTAGTCTAGCACTGAGTCTTTATTAACAATTATTATATAATAGTTTATGAAGTATATTGCTGCGTCTTATATACAAAAAGTTGACTGCTTGGTTGCTGTTATGTTTTGGTAATTAAGAATTAGTTACTTAAAAGACGTTTTCTCAGAAAAGAGAGATGCATTCTATATGTTTTACTAGAATGGTTTATAAATTCTAAGAAATCTATGTTCATTGAATTTTTAAGTTGTTGGAAAATTTCATTAACAATTGTAAATGTCATTATACGTAAAATCAATTAGTAAACTTACTCAAATTTGAACTCTCTTCAATTGGCAAGATTTGACTGTAAATAATGGAATTATTTAAAATTCAGATGCATAGTGTTCATTGTGCATATTGATAATATTTGAAAAACATATTCTTCTGAATTGATTTTCATTAATCTATCTTTTAGAGCATAATATCACGCTGTTGAATGCAAATAAAAATGTTCAATTGTGCCTTCAGAAGCGTATACATACTTTAAGCAAGGAATAAGAAAAGTGTTTCGGTCTTGGCTAATTAATAAAAGGGCTTTTGCTTTGCTTAATTACTCTCTTATTCCTTTGCATTTAAACGTTAATTATTCACGAACTACTCTTTTTGCATAATAGCTAATGAATGTAATTATATATACATTTAAAACATTCGGACAGATTCTAATAGATAATGCACTCTGCGAACCTTATTTGTTTGAGCCGCACAGCTTTTAGATTATCTGATCATTATAGTGCCCTCACACAACACAATATCAAAAACTGAAATAATCAAAAGTATACCTTTAATTTGAAAGTATGTAGTCATAGTTTTCAAAAACTTTTGAATAAGAGAAAATCGATTTTAGAGTGTAGAAATGTATGTTACAATTCTGAGCTTCCTTATTTAATAGTCTATGTACCAAAAATTTACATAGTCAATTTTGTGAAGCTTGATTATGATGTCAGAGATAAGAAAGTTTAGACTTAACCTCCTAGAAGCTTAAAGATTTTTTTACTAATTTACAAAGTAAAAAATGTTTTCATTTGGCTTCCTAGAAGAATAATAAACCCAGATAGAACAATTTCATCGTTACGACGTCGGTTTGACGTCGTAATAGCGTAAATGTGTCGTTCAATAAATATTTGTATCGTTTTAGTGTCGATATTTTGGCGTAAATTGTACAAAGTTTGCAATGTATTTATTGCTATTTTATTGTCTTAAAGTATTTCGCCACTTACAATTATCAACTTAGCACTGTAATCTCAAATATAACAAAATTATCCAAAATGCAATGTGTTTTCTACAATAGCATTTGTTATAATAACAGCAAATGTAATTAATGCTTTTGTACAAGTCAATATATGTATATAATTTTTAAAAAATTCTAGAAGAATGTTCGCATGTTAGTTGTAAGTGCCTCCAAATTTCAGTGTACAAATACAAATGGAAATCAGTCTGTTTCCTTACTAAGTACATGTTCTGTATCGTTTTAGTAGCGTTTGAAGTTGCAACTAACGACGTCGTTTTGGTATTGAATTAACGTCGTTTTGATGACTTTGTTCTTACTGCGAAGGCTTTTTACTAATATAAAAAGTTTAGAAATTTTGCTGTTAATCACTAAGAAGTTTATCAAATTATACTTATAAAGTAATGTAGATGTTATAAGAACATATAAACATTTACTTGAAAACATCCCACAAATAATTTATAGAATAACATTGAATATTTTTTTGAATTTTTGCTTACTCCATTTTTAATGACTTATATGTAATGAAGAGGATACTGATGAAATACATATCAATAGAAGTTCTCAAAGGAATTTCAGAACTAAAATTATCAGAATGATGGATTTGGTATACTCCATTTAACAGAGATGGTTCAAAAAAACTATCGCACAATTGAAATTGTTTAGAAAATTTTAATATTTTGATATTATTAATAAAAATATTTTATCAATGGTATTTTATTACAGCCATTTTGAGAACAAAACTTCATCGCTCTTGAGGCGGGAAATGTCAATCGATTTGAATTTTTTGGATAATGATTTTTAAGCAATCAGGTTGTTCAATCGCAACTCAAACATGACCACATCAACTTTGCACAATAAAAAAACGGGTGAAAGTAACATCATTTAGACCTACGTCAAATAGTCTATTATGTTGATTATTGAATTCAATAACCGTAAAAGTTTTACAAAAGATGTTTTCTGTTATTGTCCCGAATCTAACAACAACAACCATTATTATATGTTGTCTGTTTAGGCAAAGTGATCACAATATAATAAGAAATCGCGTTTGACCATTCTAAAATCGTCTAGCAGACAAAACGACCACTTTCTAAAAATGCTTTTAGAACATAAACGTTACCTATACTTACTTTCTCTAATGCTAGTAAAAGATCATACCAATACTTAATGGGATCAGTAACAGAAATTGAATTTAGTTTTTGAAATATCAGCTTTATTTAGCCTACGTGTACTATTATTTACTGCATCGTGTATGTATGTAATAAATTTCGTTACATTTTTTGTGTATCGTGTATTATATATATATATATATATATATGTACTATATACGACATTAATGTGGTTACCATACATATATATATATATATATATATATATATATA
>CABFPE010000450.1:569184-584088 GCA_900660155.1 Hofstenia miamia
ATGTATATATATATATATATATATATATATATATTCAGAAACAATACAGCTGGGCTTCATATTTAACAGATTTCGAATTATTAAATTATTTTTAAATACAGATTTTGTGAGAATTATTAAATTTATAATCAACTACACTTAATGTTTAAATATATTTATTCCATACCCTAAAATAAATCTAATAAAGAATTACTGCTTTTTGAATGTTCAATAATTTCGATTTTTCAGAATGGTGGCTCATTATAGCTTCTCTGATTTTGGTATTAGGTGGTCTTATAGTTATATTAATATGTTCTGTTCTTGGTTGGTGTATATGCATATAGATTTCTGATCTTAGGTGTCCCGAAAGATGTTCATTTATTATTGTCATTATATATATATATATATATATATATATATATATATCTTATCATTTTGGCAATTCCTAAGGCATCAATCTATGATCTAATTGCATTTGTAAAGTAACTCCGTTTTAGAAAAGAAACTTTTGGTAGTAAGTAATATAGCTCTCGTCTATGTTTTCGCCATTTTTATATGAAAAGCTGACCCGTAAACTATGTAGTAACTGCCATATAATGTTTAATTATTGAAAAGTTTTAAGGAAGTCATAAAATTTAAAACTGCATCTCATTACAATAGGCAGTCGAATTAAACTTAAAAAACGGTATATTTTTTTAATTAGCACCATATTTCCATGCAAATTGCAATGAATAGATCCTCTGAAGATTTTTAAAAAACGTGCCTATCAATATCGCCTCCAGCTTGATATTTATAATGACGAGAGTGTAGATAGATTTTACACAATTTTGATAACGTTTGATACAATTAATAAAATTTATTATTCTTTTGCATACGATGGAAATTAATTTCATTTAGTAGTGGCTCCACTGTTTTCTGATGGGAGGAGATCAACTAAATCTTAATGATTATTAACAAAATTTTAGAGGTTTGCAATCAATTGCTTCAGCTTATAAAATTTGATGAGTGAAATATGGTCCTATTTTATAAAATTCTTTTACATGTAGAGTAGAAACCAAATATTAGTAAAAATTAACAGATTTTATAATAAAAAAACTATTGCTTAAAATTATGACCTACATGTACAAAAGTTGCCGGTAGAGCTTGAAGCAATAAATCGGCTAAAAAATTGCAAATTGAATCGTTTTTTCTTGTAGAAGACTTGTTTATTTAACTACTTTGTAAATACCATTTGAAAAAGAGCAAAATTTAACTGAAAGATGAAATTTGCCATTTTGATAAGTGGAGAGTTAAATTTTGATTTTCAATTCACATGAAATTTCATTTGCTGAGAAGTGCGTACTGATTTTAGTGTTCAGAGGTTTAGAAATATTGTGAAATATTATGTACTTTGATGAACCTACACTCTTTAAGAGATATAAAGTCCTCATACTTTGTTGTCGATTTAATAATTTACCCTTTGTTGTTTCTTTTATATATATTGCCTCTCCTATTTTCGGATGTTTAGTTCTTAGTAAAATTTTAAATTGATCTTCCTTAGTTTGATGGTAATGGGTAAAAATTTCTGAATTCAGATGACCTCTTAAATGCTCATTAGATCTTATTCCCAGATGTCGCTTAGTTTCACCGATACATGATTTATCGCAATCATCACATGCGTATTTGTAGACTAAGGATGAAACTAAGTTTTTTAGGGATATTGTCTTTGTTACGAAACATATCTTTTGTTTTAAACGATGTAAAAAACGGGGTGATCTTAGTAATTTTTAGCTTTGTATTCACATTTCTCACTCTTTTTTGAATTTCTCAACCATCAAGAAGTGAAAAATACAAACAAAGAACTGAAAATTGAAGTATATTTGAAAATACCAATCTAAGTAACCAAGTTGAGAAATTCAAAAAAGTGAGAAATTTAAAAAAAAGCTAAAAATTACAAAGATCACGCCGATTTTTACATCGTAACAAAGACAATATCCCAAACAACTTAGTTTCATCCTTAGTCTACAAATACACATGTGATGATTGCAATAAATCATATATAGGTGAAACTAAGCGACATCTGGGAATAAGATCTAATAAGCACTTAAGAAGTCATCTGAATTTAGAAATTTTAACCCATCACCATCAAACTAAGAAAAACGAATTTTAAGTTTTACTAAGAACTGAACATCCGAAAATAGCAGAGGCAATATATATAAAAGAAACAACAAAGGGCAAACTATTAAATCGACAACAAAGCATGATGACTTTAAATTTATTCTTAGTGTATGTAATAAGATCATTTATATTTAGTGTAGTTGATTGTAAATTAATTTACCGCATATTTTTGTAAACTGACGTTTTAAGACTGTCGTCACATTCAAATAATATTAAGAAGCTCAGTTTACTTACACACACATATATACAGGGTGTCCACAAAGTCACGCAAAATATTACATGCACCTCTCCTGAGTTGTTTTTAACTAGATAAGCTGAGAGCTGGGCTTGCATATATATATATATATATATATGCATATTCGTCATTTTTATCTTAGTTGTCGGTTAGTAGTCATTTCATCTCACCTTTTTCTCAGATGGATACTAAGACACGTGTGGAGCTCATACTCTGTTATTATCAATCAGGCTCATCAGTAACGGCCTGACTTGACACCACCGGATTACTGGTTATGGGCCATCATCAAGGCCAGGGTTTTTGCGCACAATTCTACAACCACGCAAGAAATGGAAGCAGCAATTCGATCTAAAATCGCCAATATTTCAGCAGCTGAACTGAGAAAGGCGATACAGAATTTCATTGTCATGCTTCATGCGGTATTATTGCAGAATGGTGGACTCTTCGAACACTTAATGTAGTGCCCATAAAACAACACGCTTTGTTTATAATAGTTTGAGAGTTGTGGCTTTTTTGATATTATACTTCTTTGTTAACAGCAGATTTAAATTTTGGGTGACTTTATGAACACCCTGTATATATATAATCAACAAAAACTTTACATAGTACAGATTTGAACTTTGCAGCAAAGACCTAGCGCTGCAGTTTTTGCATTCTCCTTGTACACAATGAATAACTATAGCTTAGTCCTAAAAGCCCTTTGCTGCATGGTTAGAGGCCCTATAAGTTCACTAGACTATGGTTGGTTACAGGATCATCTCCTCTTTTAGCATTAATCAATTACAATTCTTCGTATTTGACATGTTTCTACTGTTCCTTAAAATTCTGTTGGAATTATTATTATTGACAGATTTATGCATTCAAATTTTTGAAAGATGAAAATGAAAGAGATGATTGGGACAATTTATTTTATTCAAGTTCATGAAAACAGTTTAATCTAATTAAATTGACAATTATTTTTGGTAGGAAACTGACAGTAAATAATGCTCTGCGTTCAGATGTCAGATTTGTATATGATGCATTAGAATGTAAAAGAACAAAGAAATCGTTTTTATTTAATTACTGTTTCCAGCCAAAATTTAAATATTCTACGCAAAAATTAATAGATTTGCTTTCGTTACAGAGGTATAGATTATGCTAGTTAAAAAAAACAAATATATTTATTCTGGTGATTAGGATTTAGCTCCAAAATATATGAGTTTATTAGCATACATCGAAGAATTAATATTTCAAAATATAAGTTTAAATTCCCAAAAATTATGGAAACAATTAATGTGTTTGATTCTAAAATTTTGCCAAAAAACCAGTTAGTTATACATATACAACTTCTTAAAATGAATAATTTATTGAATTTGTGTCTTACATAAAAGCGAAAGTTTGCATTTATCCAAATAGATAGTAAATTTACACAAGGGATGACATAGCTGCCCCTCTCCCGAATGAATATTAGTCACAATAAAAATTCGATGAAAATCATTTATATTACCAAATGATGATGAAACAAAAGATTGTAGCAGATGACCTAAATCTTTCCCAAGCTATCCTTAAAAACATTGAATTTATTAAATAACTAATTTCAGGAATTAAAACAGAGTAAAAGCAAATTTATTGTTTAATCTATTAAAGCTATCACAAAAAACTACAAACTACAATATATACATATGTAAAAACACAAATCAATAAATATGCGCAATTACTTAAAGGGCACTATTTTTAAATATACTGACCCCATGCATGTAATTGATTGGATATGCCCAATAGTGATTGCCTTTCAATAACTAGTCCTTAATTTTTCTTTTAAAATGCTTATTATTTAGTTCGATTTTTATTGTTACATTCAGATTATTCCCTAATGCGCAAGAATTAAATGTAAAAGAGTCCTGACAATTAATTTTACTGCAAATTTTATTTGTTCTCTGATGGAATATAATATAATCTTGTAAAAATTTAAGAGAATTAATTTAACTTATGAGTTAAATCACAAAGATTGATATTGAATAGAATAAAGTGAAGACAAAATATTGTAAGATGATCGAAGTTCATTGATTGACTGATGCTTATCAATAAAATTTAGCGATCTTAAGCCCCAATTATAGATTTTTGCAAGGATGACCTATTGCGAGCGTTGATACTTTGAAAAACAAAAGAACAATAATTAAATTGACTTAAAACAAATGAGTGTACTAATTCTGTATGAAATGATTTCCCTACGTGCCTAAGGTGAAATAAATATTTTACACCAACCGCCATTTTTCGTAGTTTAAAAGAAAGGAATTCATGAAATTTCAACTCTCTATCGATCACTACGCCTAGATAATTAACAGAATTATTTTGCTTAATTTCATTATTACATACTTTAATGATAATATTTTCGGAATTTTTTTTATGATCATTCGATGAAAAAATAGTAAATTGTGTCTTATCTGCATAAAATTTCAATTTATTTCTATTAAAATATAAAATTAGATCCTCAATGTCTTCAGTTAATTATCTGGTCGCTTCATAAGGATTTTGCCTTGTTCTTAAAATACATGTATCATCGGCATATTGATATATAGTTCCATTAAGAATTGCTAGGAGATATCGTTCACATAAAGAAAATTCAATATTGGTCCAAGTACAGCGTCTTGAGGAACTCCCAAATTGGTTGTTATATAGTCTGAATAGATTCTATCAATTTTTACTCTTTACTTACGATTATTAAAAAAACTAAGAATGAATTTAATAGCTGCTTTGCTAAAACCTTGATTGAGCAATTTTGACTGTAAAATTTCGAAATGCATCGAATTAAAAGCCTTACTAAGATCAAAGAATGCAACTGCCGTGTATAATTTTTTATTTAAATTAGATTTTGTTTTTTCATTAATTGGACAAAATTGCGTCTGTTGTGCTGGAAGTTGACCTAAAACCGTATTGATTTTCTATTAGAATGCGATTTTCCTTAATAAATTTATATCATTGTGCTGCAAGAATTTTTCTAATATCTTTGCAAACGGATGCGTAATTCTAATGGGGCGATAGTTATTGGGATCTAATGGGTCGCCTTTTTTGAATAGTGGTGAAATATCGGAATTCTTTAACATATCTGGATACTGATTGTCAATGATGGATTGATTAAAAGCTAGAAGAAGATATTTGCCAAAGATATGAAAGTACTTTTTAATTATCCAATATGGTAAGTGACTGGAGCCGCATGATTTTGTTTTCATCAAGTTTAAAAACTTCTTTTCTTAAATCGTAATATGAAATTAATGTGAAGTTAAATTGAGTTTTGACGCTACTATCAATTTTAGTGTTAGAAGAAATTTTGTTTCCGATTGATTTAAATTGAAACTTACCCATCTTTTCAAAAGTTTGAGTTAATACATTATTGCAATTTTGCGTTTATCCCTGCATATCATGTTATCATCACGTAACCCTTCAATGCTTATATTTAAACCTTTAGATTTTCCAATGCTTCTGTTTACAAAATTCCATTTTTGACTAGATATTTTTAATTTTTTAAAATAATCTTTAACCCTAGAGTCATAATTTGATTTTCGAAGTTTCTTAATTACGTGCTTGGCCTTTTCATAATTCGTCAATTTCGATTTAATTGGATAGGACTTGCTACCTCAATTAATTTATTCTTGATGATTATCTGCTGCTTAATTAGATCGCAATCATGGGGTTGCTTAACCGCAGGCGAGTACTTAGCACTAATTAATTTCATCCTAATAGGCGCCGCGCGATTGAAATCACGGGTGATTTCACCCGTGCTAAAGCTCAACATGTGATGGATTAGTTTAAATGAAATGTTCCGCAATAAATTAATAAAATGTTCTTCATCAAATGAGCAAAGTCCCTTGAAAAAAATATTTTCCTCGATTTAATGCTATATTTATGATTACTTACGTAAACACAAAGATTGTGATCGCTAATTATTTAAATGTTAACGTCTTATACTTATTAGTACTGTCAGAAAAAAAATAATCGATTAAATTTGAGTGTCTAGTAGACTTATTTTTTTGTTAATAATTTGAAGATCAAAAGTATTACATATGCAGTCAATTAATTTTCTCTTCTATTTTTGAAGTGCATGTCAAAAGCGATAGAATTAGGATTGTATAGAGTTTCTATATTAACGGAATCTTCCAAGTTTCTGTAATTACATATATTGCATTGCTTCCAATTTGGCTTACTACATTAAAAAATTCACTGCGATTTGAAACTACATATTTCCGGAAATAAAAGAGCACCTGGATTCATTTCAATGTCTCCAGAAAGAACAATCTTAATTTTGGAAAAACTTTTAGGTGCGTTGCTAATAAATTATAAAATCGGATAGCATAAAAATGATAATGAAACTTGCTTGAAATAATAGTGGGTTTACAATGGTTTACCGATTCATATGCAATGCAAAGCTGTAAGTGCCCTTTAAGTAAACTTACAATAAGTAGTAAAATATAAATCTAAACATTAGAATACCTTAGACAATTCATTGCAGTTTGAATGACGTTGATGGGAGATCATGTGTAGATTGGTCATAGAGGTGTAGGTAGCAAAGGAAGGCGACGTGCGGAGGTAGAGACAACTTGAGAATAGGATATGTGCGCTTTACGAAGGGATGGATGAAGAAATTGGCGATTGTAAAGATTGCTTTTTAATATGTGGGTCATACAGGATACGCCATGGCGAGAGAGATGTAATTCGGGCCAGTAGATCCGAATTTACAACGCGAGGTGAACAAGGAAATCGATTGAAGACAGGAATGATCGAAATGTTGCTAGCAGATAGACTATAAATGACTTCATTGCATTGTTGAATGACCTTATTTCTTCGAAGATTTGAGTCATGACACACGGGTGTGATCTCAATAATTGGATATAGCGTGGAGTAAATTTTAAACAGACTTGATCAATGAGAACCTTTAGCTTTCCCACAGCGGGATAATAATAATAATAATAATAATAATAATAATGGGCCCTAGTGGCCAAGGGGTAGAAGGCAAGACTGGGACCGCGAGGAGCCGGGTTCGAGCCCGATCCCCGACCCTACCTTCAATGAACGTGCAATGAAAAGAAAGGCTCTCAATCCCCGGCAGGCCTTAAATGGTCAGAGCGTGCGAAGAATCTCCGGTCAACAGGCGGACTCCACAATCGGGAGTGTGGACTTGAGAAGTGGCAGTATAGGATCCACAGAGACCAATGGACAACGGCACAACGGGACAGATGAGCAGAACAGGATACATTGGAGTGTTACAGAAGAATCAGACCAGATAAGAGGGGTTATAGGAAGAGAATGTTGGAAGAATGGAAAAAAGAAAAATAGGATTAGAAGTTACGGAGCAGAGGCTTGCAGGTCAGGTCAGAAAGTTGAAGCTAGATGAGAATAAGGGAAGAAGAAGAGCTGAACAGACTAAGCAAAAAACGAACATGAAGTGGCAGATGTAGTAGTAGTAGTGGTAGAAACAGCAGAAACCGCAGCTGTAGAAACAAAGACATCAATCAAGGAAAGGATGAAGAAAGAAATAGAAGACAGAAGTAGGCTGCCATTACTAAGAGGCATTAAGAGAAGCCAGTTAGTAGTAGATACAGCAAAGGTTAACAAAGTATTAGAAAGGATAGATGCTAAGACTGTAACAGAGATAAACAAGTTAGTGTATGCAGGCGTATGGGGGGTGCTGAAGAATGTAGGCATAGACATGAAGAAGAAAAGACAACAAGAAGATAAGGGAGACAGAAAGCCAGCATGGGAGAGAAGAATTGAGAATAAAGTGACAAATATTAGGCAGCAAATAGGGAAGATCAGGACGAGTAAGACGGTACAGGACAGGTGCAGGGTACGTAAGGGGAAGACTATAAAAACTGCAAGAGAAGGGCTTAAGCAGAAATTAGTTGCAGAAACTGAGAAAATATAGGGCAAGGGCGAAGCAGGCAAGAGACAGTATGAAGTTTGAGACTCAAGAAGGACGATTCTACAGAGAACTAGATGCAGGAGAAAAGGCTACAGCTAGAGCAGGCGAAGATGAAGTAAGGTTCTGGGAGAATATATGGGGAAGTGAGGGACCAGAGATTGAGAGTGAGCAGATGGAGAAGGGCTTCAGACAAGAAGAAGAAGTAAACACAATGGCAATGCTAAAGTAGGCTCTAAAGAAGATGAAGAATTGGACGGCGCCATCCAGAGATGAGATACATGGGTATTGGCTGAAGAAGTTCACAAGTATTCATGAGAGACTAGCAGTAGTATTTGAGGAGTGTGTGGTGAGTGGGTGTCCAGAGTGGATGGTAGTGGGAAGGACATTTCTTCTACTAACATGTCTGCCAACAACTTGGAAATTGCTAACTTCAATGATTTCAAGTAGGCTGACATGTTACTTACAACACAACAGAGGAACAGAAGGGATGTAGGACAAAGACGAGAGGATGCAAAGAAGAGTTGTTGATAGACCAGGCAGTGGTGGAGAATTGTAGAAGAAGGAAAACAAATTTAGCAATGGCATATGACAGCATATCACATTGGTGGATATTGAGGAAGCTAGAGGCCAATGGAGTTTCACGGGAATGAGTTGAGTTTCTAGAAAGAGAGATGGGAAAGTTGCAGACTGAGATAGGAAGGCACAGGTTGAGGTTTAGGCGATGCATATTCCAGGAAGACAGCTTAGCACCACTACTGTTTGTAGTTAGCTTAATCCCTATCACAGAAAAGTTAAAGAAGACAGGCATAGGGTATAAGTTGGAGAAGAATGGTAGAGCAGTGAGTCACCTGTGGTACATGGACGACCTGAAGATGTATGCTAGTTCAAAGCAGAAGCAAGTGGAAACATTGGGGAAGGCAAGCAGAGATTCGGGATTATAATTTGGATTAGGAAAGTGTGCGGCAGTGAACATGACTAGAGGTAAGTGTATGAATGGGAATGGTTTAAAGACAAGCACTGGGGATAATATTGAGGAAGTCAAAGAGGGAAGTGTTTAGAGAGGAGTAATAGAGAGGGACAGAACAGATCATGAGGAATGAAGATGAGGCTAAGAAAACAATACAAGAAGAGAGTAAGTAAGGAGGGCTTTCAACTTAAATGGAGATGTTGATAGGTTGTACATGACAAGGCATAAAGGAGAGAAGGGACTGCTAAGTGTGGAGGAAACTCTAGAAGCAGAAGCACTAGGGTTAAGGAATACGTAGAAGCACAACCTAGAGGGTCACTACTGGAGGTCACTAAGGAGTTAAGATAAGAACTGAGATTGAAGAAAGACAGCATACCAGAGTAGGATGGCATCAGAGAGACAAACAAGGTATAGGTAGAATACTGGAAGAACACAGAAAAATGTGACAGAGAAGAAAGCAACAAGTGGTTAAAGAAAGCACGACTAATAAGAGAAACAGAAGCACAGATAATGGCAGCACAGGAGCAAGCAATAAGAACAAACTGGGTGAAGAAGCACATAGACAGAAGAGCAGAAGTAAATGATAAGTGTAGGCTATGTAAGAAAGAGGCGGGGACAGTAGATCATCTGATAGCAGGGTGTGAGAAGTTGGCGCAGAATGAGTATAAATTCAGGCATGACAAAGTGGGACGAATGGTACATTGGAGATTGAGCAGGCAGCATGGGTTAGAAGAGGAGACAAGTGGTATGAGCACAAGCCACATGTCGTCATAGAAAATTAGAAGGTTAAGATACTGTGGGACTTCAACATATAGACAAGCAAGGTGATAGAAGCACGGAAGCCAGACATAGTAGTAGTAGACTAAGAGGTATTCCCGGTAGTTGTAGGAGCACTTGGAGCAGGAAGAAAGAAGCATAAGAGATGCTTGGAGGAGTTGAGAGTACCATAGTGGGGAGGAGCAGTAGCACAGAAGGCAGCATTGTTAGGAACAGCTAGAGTCCTGGGGAAAACTCTGACTGGTTGGGAACTGGTGAGTTCTCCGAGCTGAGAGGGATACCAGCATGAAGCTGTCAGAAGAAATGAAAAAATAATAATAATTATCATTCATCAATAATTAACATCATATAATTAAGTATTGATAACCAAACTACAATAGAAAAATCAAGAATAATAGACCACCTAAATGCAACATTCAAGGAACTTGGCAATTTCAATTTTTCCCAATATAAGAGAAAGACAAATATTAATAAGTTCCCAGGAAAAACATACTTTTATTTTAGACTCATAAATGCAAATGAATTCCCGGATATATTTAAGAAATCTGACATAAGCCCTATATGTAAAAAGGCGACCCTCTAAATTCACTAAATTATAGGCCCATTTGCATTGGCAATCTCTTTAGTAAATTATTCGAAAAATTATTAAATAATCAAATTAATGCATATTTGATATCTGAAAATATTCTTTCAAAAAACAATTTGGTTTTCGTAATGGTTATAGCACTCAAGATGCAATTTTATCAATATCAGAATAAATAAAATCTAATTTAACACTAAGCAAATGTAGTTGTGCTGCACTGCTTAGTTTGAGCAAATCTTTTAACTCAATGAATTTTGACCTACTAAGGAACATATTAATATATTATAACTATGATAACAAATCTGTTAACTTAATAATGACTTTCCTTAAAAATCGACAGCAAAGAGTAATACTTAATGGTATAAAATCAAAATATATTATAACGGACAGTGGGGTTCCACAGGGCACAGTTCTCGGACCTATTCTATTTGCAATCTATGTTAATGACATAACTCAACAGGTAAAAAACAGTAAAATTTATCAATATGCAGATGATACCTGTCTTATAAGTACTGATATAAATGCCTTTAATGCAACGAAAAATCTCCAATATGACATCGAAAATTAACAAAATATTTTTCAAATAATCAATTGAAAGTAAATATTGAAAAAACACAATTTATAATATTTTACCCTAAGACAAACAGAAATCTCACAAAAAACATAGAACTTAAATTAAATAAAGTACCAATAAAGCAAAGCGAATCTATTAACTATTTAGGTTGTTAAATGGACAATGATTTAAATTTCGAACAATTCTTCATTGCTAAAATTAAAACAATGACTTCTGGAGTTAGGTATCTTTATCATCTCAGAAATATTTCAAATACCTACCACAAACAATTAATAAATGCACTCTGCCTTTCACACTTTCAATATTGCTCATTCCTCTTTACAAATATTAATTTAAAACTTCGCATCCTCCTGTCTAAAACTTTTAATTGGTCCCTTAAAATACTCAATTTTGCACAAAAACATGACAATGATCCGATTACCGAATAAAATACAAAATATTATCTCCTTATTATCAAATTCAAATGCATATGTTATCAATATTATTTAAATTCAAATTTGGCCAGGCCGCAATTTCGTTTTTAAAACAGTATATTAAATTAAATGAGCGTTCTCAAACATTTTTATGCTTGGATTAATATTTTAATAGTTTTTACCACACAGCAACTAAATTATTGAATAACTTAAATAAAGAAATTAAATTTGAAAAAAAATTACAAAAAATTCAGAAAGAAATTGCGAACATTCCTCTTTAATAGACAATGCCTACTTAGCGACAATAATACACTACATTCATTTGAAAATTTTGTATAAAATGCACACACACAAACAACACACACACATTTTAAAATTATGTATATTTCTTATTTTTTGTAAATAACTTTTTGTAGTTTTGTAGTTTATAGTTTTTGTACTAGTTTATTGTAGCAATAAATTGCTTTTGAATCTTATTATTATTATTATTGTAGATTTAGATTCGTTTATATTTTATTTTATTTGTAATTTTTTAGCAAATGCATTGCTTTGACTCTTAGTAATTTTGAAAATTCACTATGGCAGCTTTTGATAAACTCCATGTTATTTAGAAAATCAAGATTAAGTGTGACAGTCAATATATCATAATATAGCATACGGTTTGGTTCAATTTCTATTATCAGTATAACAACTCTTAATTATTGTTGCCTTTTGAATTCATGCATTATTGGATCTGAGATGGATCAGTGCCTAGTTTGACGAGAATCCGCTAGAATACCGCCACAGCAGCATTTTTCTTTAAAATATGCGATCAGATCGGATAGTGATCTTGCATCATGAACGATAATTACCCCTCTGACAGCTCAGATCACCAATATTACAACCGTTTTCTCAATATGAAGAACTAAGGTTTGCTTCTTTACTTAAAAATATTTTATAGTCTCAGGTGAAAAATACCTCTTCTCGTACCCCTGGTCCTGTCTTCCACTAAACGCCCATTTCAATACGATCACGGCGAACCTTCAGTTTGTCAGCATCTCCGATTTCTCTCCTGTGCAAGAAAGATTTCCAATGTCCTTATTTCAAAAATGTATCAGCTGCTATGTGATTTCCAAGTTCATGCCGATTTCCGCTTGCTATTACATCGAGAAGATATCCATTCGCAGATTCAATAGTTCTCTGACTTTTTCAGTACTGGCGGAAATCTTAATGCAGAGACTACGCATACTGCCGAATCTGCTATTTCTCTGGAACACATTTCCGAAAGAGAATTCTAATACATACCAGCGGTGGCGGAATAGGTTTTTATTGGGGGGACACTAAGCTCAAAACTTCAATGGCACGAGGTGATGATTATTTCGTTGAAACAATATTTCATGAAAAGTAAATCAGAAAAACATTTATTGCTTATCAATAAAATATATTTTATTCTTATAAATATATTTTAATGTGCTCTAAATATTAAATAAAGCACCCCCAGCCCCGTTTTCTGCAATATTGGGGGGGGGCTAAAGCCCCCTTTAGCACCCCGGCTTCACCGCTCTTGATACATTACACTCACAAACTACAGATTAGGACCTTCTTATCCGAAATTTTGATTTTCTCATAAATAATCAGTATTTTGAATCTGAAGGGGAAACTCAAGATCAATGAAGTATTTTTAGAATTCAACAAGAGTTACTGTGGTTCGCAAATATATATATATATATATATATATATATATATATATGTAAAGCATGTGTAAACATAAAAGTTATAACTAAGTAATATACTTCGGATAAATGAACTTAAAGATATACAATTTGTAGTCCTTGTGAGAAATGCAAAAATTAGTAAATCATAAAGGTAAGCGAATGAAAATTGATGCAGTGATGATGAAATGATGATGCTTTTTGTGACGCAATAAAATTATTTTAGTAAATTTTAAATTCACTTTGAGAAGACCTTGAAAAAATTCAATTAAGTCTTTGTTTTCATGTTTTGACTGAGAATTATAAATCTGACACAACGCTGGATAAGATATTATTTATTATAATTTTCCTTAGTAAATGAAAACTATTTATATGATTCCAATTCTCTTTTTGTACTGTACATAATTCTGTTTTGAGGACTAACCTCAAAGTGTAGTAATTTCATTTTGAGAAAAAAATATACTTCTCAATATACAAAAAATTGTGGAACTACTTTATAATACCATAATTTCTTAATGTTTTGGAAGTTAACATTTATCCGGTTGCAACGAATCGATGTAAATAAACTAGTTGCTCTGCAAATTTATCTAAGTTATTAGAATGTTTTTAGATATGATTACAAGTGAGTTTAGTGAAGAAGAAATTTTTTGATAAATGCATAAGTGGTCATAAAGATTTATTAAAATAAAAAAAGTTTATTAATGAATCTGTCATAAGCCACAAACTTTCAAAATCGAATTTCTTAATGTAAAGCTAGAGTGTAGCATTGTAGTACTAACAGATAAAGAATAATTTTCTTCAACTTTTGACAAAGAAAGTGTGAATATTTTGTTGATATGAGCCAATGAATTAGTCCTCAAATAAATATATTGTTGTGACATTTCTAATAAACTAAATTCAGGTTGCTAAAATTGATAATAATATTCATTTAAATAGGTGAAAACTGCTTTAAATATATATATATATATATATATATATAGCTCTAAAAAGAAAGTGTATCTAAATTGTTTCATTAAGACTTAATTAGTTACTGTAATCGCAGAAACTTTGTTATCATATTGGGATTACTGTTGGCAATTCGAATTAAGAATTTAAAGAAAAAATCTAATTATGTTTAGAAGACGTAGAAGGTAATTACCAAATTTTGATAAATTTCTTATTGTCTGTCGTCTGTCCCCTTTAACTATTACATTATAATAGAATTTCTATTTTATTTGGAATGATTCCTAATGAATGAGTGGCTTATTGTATCTAGCAAATATTAAAACCACCATTTTTTAAGAATTCAATTGTAAATCAGTTGACACAGCAAACGTATTGAATCTATAAATCTATAAATTTTTCGTAAGATATTTGAATTCAGTGAATTTGAATTTTGATTTTAAAATATTTAATACTGTTTACTTCCTTTTTCAAAAATTGGAGAAGTTTCGTATCATTTGATTCGAGCTACATTTTATAAATTTCTAATAATTATATATATATATATATATATATATATATATGCATTTAGTTGTTTTCAATAATAGTAATTAAATTTCCATTAATTTAATTGACCTCAATACACTTAAAAATCGTCTTTCTAAAAAATTTAATAAGTATTTATATATATATATATATATATATATATAT
>CABFPE010000450.1:584159-597954 GCA_900660155.1 Hofstenia miamia
TATATATATATATATATATATATATATATAGGTCCTGACTTCTCATTTACAGTTAATGTAGAGTTGTGAAACGATTACGGGATGAATAATACCATGATTTTAACATTGTAAGCATTTCGGTTGAAGTGAATTAAATTAACCTAATAGATCCAAAAAATGCGTACTTTGATTTTGGTTACTAATGACAAATGATTCATGTTTAATCTCATTGCATAAGCTGACATACGCTTTTTATACATTAACTTATAAACTTCTTTTTGGATGAAATCTATATGTATCACGTATATCCCATCCCATTATAGTATAGGCCATGTCATTGCACCCTTGCTGTCCCATACTTCACATGATTAAAAAATATATTGTTTTTAAAAAAACAATAGAAATGTACGCTTGAACACTTCTATTCGACTATATTCATTTAAATATGAATATTTTTTTTTAAATTGCAGGGATTTTTAAATCCCATAACTACAGTTTGTAATATATATGTACACCTACACACATTTCGGCTCGTAGCAAATATAATATTCTAAAGATATGATACACCTCTGATAGCAATGAAATTACTTACCCAAATAATGTTCGGAAATCATGAATTTCTTAGTTATATTCCTTAAAGGCTTTTGTATACGTATAATATTAGCTGCATATATGGAAGATGATGATATTCTCTAAGTAGACTAAAATCACTTTTATGCATTATTCGTCGTAAAAAGCGACGACTAAATTTTGTGATTTCAAAAATTAATTTCCAATTCATTGTGGAGTGAAAGAATTAGTTTTATCTACACCTGTCTTGAAATTTATCTAAATTTAGAAACTGTGAATAGGGGCAATTTGCAATGGCATATTTCATTGGGAAGTCAAACAGCAATTTTGTTTTAGCCAATATAAATTGCTTAGAGTCACAAGATATATTTGCGTCTGACGCGTTAATTTATAACAAAAGTTTATAATTAAAACTGTTTTTTAAGTCCATTATCTAAAAAGGAATTTAAAATTGTAAACTTGGGTAACCATTATTTTAAGGAGTTTCGTCTGTCAACAAATTCACCTGGCAATAATTTATTTTGTGCTTGCCAATAATTAACAATGACAATTACTGTTGCAGACGCAATATCAAATGTAGACTTAAGTATTTTTAAATATTATCAAAGGTCATTAGGGATTACAGAACTTGGCCAACTTAATTCATAAGTATTTTTTACAACATTACGCCGTATCAACTTTTCATATTAAATCCGAACACAATTTCCAATTTTGAATTCATTGGAAATCATAAAAACATTCAGCAATTGCAATCTTTTGACATCTTTTTTGAATTTATGCGTTAAATTCATTGACAAAGTCTTGGAAATTATGATTTATAATTAATTGTATATTAGTCCTAAGTAATATCATTTATGTGTTAGTACACTCCAATTTTCACTATAATGCAAAATATCGACAAATAAAATTTGACTATTCCCCGGATACACAAACTTACTAGTAGTTACGCTACTGATGGTAATATTGTGATGTCCTCTTTAAAACTTATTATGTTTACCAGCCCATCCAATTGCAGATTACATATTGGCATCATTGCTAAATATATTGAATATATATATATATATATATATATATATATATATATATATGCATATATATATTTTCTTGGAAGTATATTCTAAATAATATGTATCCTTTAACAACAAACACTTTAAATGAGGAGTTTGTTACGTCCTTGAAATCGTTATGTTACTCTTTAAATAGCACAAGTCTGTCTATTGATGAATAGTTTGCAGAAGAAATTAATTTGATGAATAGCAATTCATTCATCATTTGATATTCAAAAATAAATCTGTCCAAATAGATATAGCAAATAATTGTAATTGACGAATATAAAGGAATTAGCAAATTAGCAAGCATTGTGTCCATCAAGACCCGCACTTGATGCAAATTGTCATCTGAAATTGACATGTGTTATTTTAGTGGTCGAAAACAATTACGTGTTCGATGTTGACGGCATTCCGACAGCCGACAAATAGTCGACTGTTTGTCACTTGGGAATGTATAAACAGACGTATAATTTGCGACGTAAAGAAACCAATATATCATTTCAAATATTCCGCTGTGTCGACCTTTCATATAAAAGGAACCCAAGTTTGCAGAATAACAAGAAACTTTCAAATGTCTTGTTGATCTTCATTTTGGAGATGCAAAATCATTTTTCAGCTAAAGCAGAAAGATCAATGAAAATTAATTTTTTAGACTATTCTCATTTAAAGAATTTCATTTCCCCTATCAATATATAACGTAACAGTTGCTCAATTTCCTTGAAACTTGTGAAATTAATAACTTTAAGTTGATTCAAGTAGAATTTTCCGGATAACTCCCGCATTTTTAAAGTGCGTATGTCTAACTATATTTATTAAATCAGCATTTAAATAAAATAGAGAGGAAAGTAGGCACTAATATCAAAGGATAATTTAATTTAATATATTTGTATTGCTATGCTCCTGTACCACTGGGAAAAATCAATCACGAAACACTTCGATTGAATTAACACGCCCAAAGAGGAAAGTATTTTCACAAGTAGTTGGAACACTATGATACATTGTCAATGGAAAATTGCTTCTTGAAATCACCCGGAAATTTCTTATTCAAACTATTCAAACTAAAACTCTTCAACTTTTAAGTAATTGAACTCATAGGCTCTGTGTCAAATAAATTGAGTTTTTGTGCTAAAGCCAACTAAAGTTGGGATTTCTTATTGGCGAAACTACAATATAGCTTATGACTGATTGTGAAGAATCATCCGAAATACACTCGTCAAGAGTTCCTAATTCTATGCACAGATGTCATACCTACAATCATGTTAGCAACTCTATAATCAACATTCAAACTGAAGTCATCAATGTGCTGATTGAAATAGTTTATCAAAAATTGAAGTTGTGCATTCAATAAGCAGGTCTTAAGGAATCTTTTGTGATCTTCAATTAAGTAAGGCCTTTTGTAATTCTTTGATTGAAAGTCTGTTTAATGAATACAACTCTCAGATTTCTAATAATTCTATTAAAATATTAAAAGAACTGAGGTAGTCCAGCGCTTTGTTTGTAAACCCGTGCCATCAATGAGTTAAATGTGGCAGTGACAGCTGCCACTCATGTCAACGTCTAAGTTAATTTTGTAATTTTTGACATATTTAAAATATGAAGATATGTTTGTAAGTAAACATTTTGTAGAACCAATATTTTATTCAAAATTTAATAATATAAAATTAGAGTGTCTACATGATATCGTGATTCACATGATCCCTAGCATTAGTTGCCAATTTTATCTTTCTCCAAATATATTTAGCAAGGACTGCGTAGTGTATGTGTCTAATCCATTTATATATATATATGTATATATATATATATATATATATATATATATATATATATAGCGTATATCTCTATCTTAGATTCAAAATTGAGTATATCACTTCTTCTTTACAGTAGTATAAGAAAATTTGGCACTTTTGAAATTGAGTTATTCTCCGTAGTTGAGTTAATGAATGCAAATTTGAGACAAGAAATTCCAAGATTTATTAACTACTTTATGGGAGAAAATATAGTGTGATTGGATATTTTATCCATTAATAATTTATTTTTTGTATAATATAATACATTTTAACTAATCAAGCACTAACAAAAGCTATTTTTGAAATTCACAGTTTAGTGTGGTTGATTCCATGTGAAATATTTTTTAAAGATTGCGTAAATATTTATCTAAGCCTGCTAATATACAACTGTTGCTCTGATAAACAATATTCATTTTAATCGATTTTTAAAAAAAAACAAAGGCCTTAATATAATTCATTGTTTTTTTTGATTGACTGTACGGTTTTAAAAGTGAGTTTATAAAGCCATCTAGTTAGTTATTCACAGTTATTAATATTGCTGGATTATTATTTAAAGTTATATGCAGAAAGAGTACTTACTGTGTCAGCACCAAGCATCTGATATAAGTTCATTCTAAGGAAAACGACTGTTGGCAAAGACATATTGCGAGTGGGTCTGACATATCTGGATGAATTTGATAGAACCTCCTTAACAAGATTTTCTGCGAAAAAGTTACATCGCACTATCAAAAGGAATGGATAACAAAATGTCAGACGCAACAGAATCATGGGTCTTCTGCCGAGAAATAGGAATGAGCATGGAATAGAAGTCTAAATTAGGCGTATTAAGCACTAAGCTGACGGCAAAATGAAAAGGAAATCAATAAATATGCTTTTTATTAAACTTTACAAGATTAAGAAATGTACTCTTCTAAAACACGGTCGCTAGACAATAAATAATTTCAATCAAACTGTCTTCCACTTCCAATACTGCAATGTGACGCAAGTTGCTATATATTAAAAGCATGCCTCTTGACATCCTCCCATGTGCAAAAAAGGCTAATATTGCTATATTTTGCTTCCTGTTCATTAGTTTTAGGATAGCCCTTTAATTTCTCTCTTGTGAATTAAAAAAATCAGGGTGATAGAAAATGTGGAATGCTACAAAAGTCATTTATGTCTAAATTAGTGAAAATTTGGCTTAAATTGCAAAAATTCTTAAACATAAACGTCCTATGGCGGCTACACTATCTTTAATGAACACAAATTTAAAATATTATATAATGGCTTGTTTGTGTCAGCATTATCATACTGCTTTTCGGTTTGGAGTGGAGCATCGAAAAGATTACTAAAGACAAAGTAGATAGGGTTCAGAAAAAGCTACGAGACTGGGAATTACTTCTGGATTATCAAATATATTCTAAACAAATCACATGTCAAACTTCTAAGAATAATTAACAGGGAGGCCAGAAACGTGTCCTGTCCAATTCAAGGAGATCAGACTATGTTACCTTTAAGCTGAAGTCTAAGTTTCACCCTGTTGTAAATTAGAAGAGTGAACGGAGTTATAAATTTTTCCAATAGACTTATTTTAGTAAATCATAGACTAAATAGATGAACATCTATGTAAATGAAAGTTCTCTTATTATTATTATTATTATTATTATTATTATTATTATTATTATTATTATTAATTGTAGGATCCTGTGGCTATCATATTTTTGCTTGCATAACATTCACTTAAAACTAACTCCATAATCAGTCGGAACGTAATCTCTGTGGTAATTTAATGTTGCTTTAGTAAAACTGATACATTTAAGATATTTGTTTTAATCCTATGAACGGCATACTATTCGATTTCCATCAAATGTAAATCAAAAAAGAATTGTCAAATCAATTATTGTAATTCTATACTTTAATCAATATAGAGTTACTCTTGATAAAAATTAGATAAACCTTGACGCCAATATTAATATTGCATTGCTTCAGTTTAAATGTATGGAAAGGGACATATTATTATATAGATAATGTGTATATTTCCCAATAAATGAGCATTGATAAACATTGAATACAGATTGCTCACGTTTATGGGTGATGTTTAATCATAAAAAAGAAGGACAAATATTTCTGAATATTATTGAAATTTAATAAAAATTGCTTAATATTTTATAATTGGAGGTTACCTTTCCGATCTTTGTCGGCAGCTTTAAAGCGGGATCACTGTCTACAAATTTTTACTTGTGTGTGTACTTTCCGAATGCAATAACACTCTTGAGTTGCCATACATTATGTATTTGATTAAATAATTTTACAATTCAATGAAAATTTAATGTATATTTCGCGCTAAGTAATTACAAATTTGTGACACATTTCACTCTCGGAGTGGTTTATTACACTGATTTTATCATACATTCTTTACCAACTATTGAGTACTATAAACTTTCCTAACATCCAAAAACAAATCCAATTTATAAATAGAAAAGCTATTTAAAATATAACTATTAATTTCGTCTTTTCTTATTTCCAAGTAACTTAAATTAAAGAGTCAGGGGCGCAATTGTAACTAGGAAATACGTGTAGGTAAAAAATTTTAAGCTTTTTTTCTATATAAGTGAATTACATGGAAATGCACATTTAACGGCAAAATATCTAACGAAAAATTGCTTATAGTTATAAGAGCATTAGTTATAAATACTTAAATGACTTTATTCAAAGTTACTTAAACATAAGATCTTTATCATGTTCTGACGGTATTTGATTCAGTTTATATTCAGTTAGTACTCAATTATTGATGTGAAAACACAATTTACTATTGTGTGACTTTGTAATAGCTTTTCAAAATTGTTGATAAATTCGAAAACTACTTTATGGACTCTGGCACCTGAGCCGCAGCATTTTCAAAGCAGCTCGAAATTTTCACCTTGTAATTGATCAATAAATCGATAAATTTTTAACAGAAGAAACTAAGCAAGGCAGACGATGCGTCTGATTCGTGAGAATGTTAGTAATCAAACTTTGAGATAACATTTAAGAAGTTACTTTCGAGAAGATTCAAATTTATTTACAAAATCAATACACTTGGCGAGTACTAAAGTTCCATATAATAGATTTTTTAAAAAAAGTTTCTATTGTGAAACGATAAGACATTGATGGATCACCATTAGTTTATAAATATTTAATATCATTACTGTAAAGTAATTTGAGGTAGTTAGTGGGGAATGAAAATCTAATTTCTTGAAAATTTTTCATTTTAGAAATTTTTGCATTTGCAATTACAACAAAATGTTTCTTAGACAAAATAATATGCTTTAATCATGCCTAGCTTACAAAAAAGTGGTAAAAAATTATTTTGAATTTTTTGTCAGCAAAATTTCAAACCGGATCTTGTGTAAAAATTCGTGTAACAAACAATGTAATATGCTTGTTCCACGAATTTAGGTTGTGGTATACAGGGTATCCGTAAAGTCTTGATACAGGAAAATTAACTATTTTTCAATGTAGACTTTAAAATTATTCATATTTTTGCATCCATGTTTCAAGAAAGTTTAAACTTATAGTTCTCACTGGCTATGAAGGCTTATTTTAAAAATTTAATGTACTTTATCCGTAAAGAAGTTCACTTTAGATAGTGGTGAAATTATGAAATTTTATTGTGTCCAGAGTTTATGGATACCCTGTATAATCCACTCAATGGAACTTCCCATCAAGTTTTGTAACTATGATATTTTTGTAATTTTATATAAAGTCATCGATTTTTTCAAAACTTGATTTTCAGCATTTTTGGTGTGATTTTCAGCTGTAAAAAATTAATTTTTTGATTAAACTTAATTAAATCTGCTCCGAATGTAGCTGTGATATGTACCTAGGGCTTAAGCTAAAGTATTTTCAGATATCTCAATATACTTTGATTTTATGACTATCATGCATATTTAATTACCTTAGTGTAACCGTTTTTGGAAAATAATTCGATAACCTAAAAAATATTACAAGTTCTGAAAATTTTTTAGTTTAAGTCCTAGTAATTCCTTTATTTAACAAAATTTAGGGGATTTGACAATATATCTTTTTTCAAACGATATTATTGAAAAACTAAAACCTTAGAAACTCATTATTTGGATGTCATGGAAACACTAATTTGGCTATTTAAATTTTTTAACAAACATTCATGTAATTTGAGTTAGTATCAGTTTTGTGGTATAACATTTAGGAGAATTAAAAAAAACTTTTTATTCCTCACTTTTTAGGCTCATACTATTGACTAAACACATAAAGCATCTATTAATTCTTACTAACAAACAAGTGTAAATGAATATTGAAAATCTCAACTTATCATTGATTTTTTCACAGGTTAATATTTTATTGACAGAGATTGTCCAATTTTTAAATACTAGTTGATGCTTTCAATATCCGTTCAAACTTTAATCGTATCAATTCTCATTTTGTTATATGAATGAGAGAGCGGGAAAGGTATGGCCGCCACCCCCCTTTATATGAAATTCCGGACTTTTTGTGTGATTACTCCAATAAAAAAATAATTTTTTTGAGTCTTTCATACGATAGAATGCATCTATTCCATCAATAAAGGACGTCTTAAAAACTCTAGATTTCATTTGTATAGATACAAACTAAAGTTTTTGTGAAGAATCTCATAAGTCATTGACATTTTTTTTCAAGATAAGATAGAATATGTATAAATTGCAAATATATGATCCATTTATAATATTTTTAGGAAAAAAATTTTGAGATACCGTGTTTCAAAATTTTCTAGAACCACGCCTAGCACTTTTTAAATCATATTTGTTAAATTATAAACAGCTATTACAATGTAATTTTGCATTGAAACTAATTTTAATTAAAACTTTCCTAAAAAAATTGAAGCAAAAACCCTTTTTCTTTTTACTTTTCAAAATTATTTTTGAGTAAAGTTTTTCTAACTCTAATTTTTCATTCGCCCACTTTTATAAACCAAGTCATTTGAAAATTATTTTGAATACAATTATTGCTACTAAAACGTGATTTATTGGCCAGCCTGTATTTAACACATATATTTCAATAAAAGTTAAATGAACTTGATTATTTTAATAAATTTTCTGGAGAAAATTTCGGCAAAATCAAAGATTATGATTTAATTCACGGTAACGCTTTATTATTAAAACCTTATTAACAAATTTATTTCATGAAAATTCTGCTGCTTGATCTCTGCCAAAATAAATTTCATTTCCTTTAGAGAAACAGCGTTAATCGCTAAAAGCAATATTTTCCAAGACACATTTATTTACTAACTGAATACTTTCCCTTCAATTACTTGATGTACAAAAGATTTCTACAATATATTTACCAGTTATTAACTTTGGTAACTTATGAATTATATTTTTGTAATCCTTGTTGCAATATTGTTATGCATATATGCCACTGTAATGCAAAAAGTAAATCCCTCTAATTTCAAGTCTCTGAAAACGTCACCTACAAGTCACTGCACAGCGTTATTATAAAATTCAATCGATTTTGACAAAGTCATATAACCTAATCCACAACAATGAAATACGACCAATATATTTCATCATAGCAAAAAGAGCAAAAATTTACACTGAAATCCTTACAAATCTTAAATTAATTTTAGAAAAAATTACAACGTATATCCTATCCAAATTAGTAATCTTTATTGTAACCTCTAAGTCAAATGATTTGAAACTACTAGTAATTGTGAATAGTAACTTGCTTCATTGTATTTTTCAATACTCCAAAACATTATACATTAATTTTGAGCATAGAACTAAGCGATTCGCTAACTATCACATCTAACTGGCAATTAATTTAAATTTTTATGAAAAATTTAAAAGGAAATTGTGCCAATGTTGAATATAATTAACTCCATAGCAAATATTTAATAGAATTCGAAGCAAATTGCAGATTATGTATTCTGAAGTCTCCGTTTACATTTCGTATACAAACCATTTTTCAATTAACGCTTTTTAAGGTTTTGATAGTTTTTTGAAATGTTTAGCGTCCAAGGATTCACATGATCTTTTTCATTAGTGGTAGTAGTTAGGTGTTAATCAATGTAAAATTATAAATACTAGTAATTATGCGTGTCAGAAAGTACAGTTTGGAGTAAACAAAGGCAAACATTTCCTGACAAGTATTGAAAACAGAAGTAAAATGAAAATAAATACAGGTATATCTGTCAATTGCAAACAAAGAGTTAAATTCAATAATTCAAGCCAAATGCAATGGCCATGTGCGTATTTTCTGCAACGTATTAACCAGAAATAGTTTTACCTGTACTTGGCAATCACTTTCCGTAATCTATCTAAGCTTGATTTTTCAAATGAACAGTTCAAGTTTTGCTATCATAACAAAATAGGCAATAGCTTTTTATTTTATGCCAACAATTTTAAAAATATCTAATTGAATTTAATTTCAATATAATTTCAAGGGAAACATTGATTTATTGGCATAATTCCAAGAATTTTGAACACCGTAATTCTAGACTGTTGTAAAGCTCAAAGTTCGTAAAGGAAGTGTCCAAAGAAGATGCTCTCAAATAGCGCAATAAAATTAAAGTGTTGGCTTGAACAACATGATGTTGAATACTCCACAAACAATCTTTATAACATGTTGACTAATTGTTAACGTTATTTTAGACTATCCGTTTTAGAACACTTCTTAAATCAAATTTTAAGTGCCTAAACTTGGCATTTTTTTGCATTGAAAAAAAACTATTTTGATTCCAATTTTAAAAATTACTACCAACTGAAGTTTAATATAAAGATGCGTTTTTTTTGTTTTTAGATATTGATTAGTAGAAAATTTATAAATATGAACGTCTTATTCCAAAAGCATTGAACTATTTTTAAGCTAAAATTCAGCCCTATTCAACAAAATATTTTTCTAAAAAATTGTTTTAGGCATCTTAAATTTACACGTAGTCAAAAAAATTTTAAAGTATATTCGTTAGCCACTTTCAAAAATGAAAATTTGTCAATAGGATGTTTGAAGCATATGTGTGCATAAACTATTGAGGATTTTAAATGACTATTTACATCACCTACTGGCATTGTAGAAAGTCAAACACCCTAGTCAATAATTAATTCATTATCGATAAAATTTTAATTGGAAAAGTGAGCAGTTGGTTTTCATTTAAATAAAAGCAACGCCCACTTTCCACGTCAATGCTTGAATTGCAAAAATAATTTATTGCACAAAACAGAGTATTGTCGCTAAATTAATGGTGCGTGTCACTATGAAATAGAGAGCATCAAATCCTGTGCCAAAATGATATGAGTATTTCGATGAAGATAATCTTCAATTACATTCGCATTATAGAATTGATTACTTCTTAATATAATTTGTGATAATAATCCATATTTGAAGAAATTTAGTCCGAATTTCAGTAAAATGAAAAAGAATGCACACAAACTTCCTTTGCTCTATCAATTTCAATGCACTTTACTATTAATGGATTGCTTTTAAAACAATGATAAATTAAATTTCAAAAAAATGAAAATTATATTAATTTTCTCACCAATTTGAAAAAATAAAAATTCATCTTAATATTATCATACTTATCACTCTTCTGCGTTAACGTTGTACCACCCTTACCTACGCTAGAATTAGCAATTATAAGCTCTTTGCCAATCGCAATCTATATAATATACACTAATTATAATTCAGAAGAATAAGCCTTTAAGGTATAAGAATTTCAAAAACAAAAAAGGTTTCTTTGGAGTATGTAAATTTTCAAGAAAATGTACAAATAAATTCTGCTTTCTAAGCTGAAGGTTCAATTTTAGAAATAGTAAGCTAATAACTGAAATTATTAATATTTAAAATCTGATCGACGACAGCAAGTAGCCATCGATATATTTGATTTATGATAAATTTATGAAGAAAAATTGACTTCTTTGTTAAATTTTGTGCTGTAAATTATTTATCATAAGAATAAAATCTTTGTCTCCCACTCACTTGATTCATATTCACAGACCCTTAGTCAAATTCTACTAAGACTAACAAAGGTTATTTGGCTAAAAGCATGTTAGCCTTTGCCCAAGTAGGCCAAAATATGGGAAGCATTAACAAATAATTTTGAAAAAAAGTATTCCAATTTTATCCTGACATTAGAAATGCACCAATATTTAAAAAATTTGACAAATGTAGTGACTTTGTCAGCTGTTATTTATATGAAAGAAATACTTTGTCTCAAAAATATTGCTGGTATACCCTTATCAGCAGTGAATTTTTTATAGTTAGGATTCTTATCTATACATTTTCCACAGAGAAATAAAAAATCCTAATAATTTATCTATAACAGGCTGTAAATGTACTTGTATATACATAGTTATTGATTAATTTACTAAGAATTAGGGTTGAAGCTTAATGTATTAGATTTTCTAGTATCCTATGGGGTAGTGCTAGCTTCTTCACTGGTACAATCTATTATTGTTGAATAAATTCTATTATCTTTACGTTATGAAATTATTATCAAAATTGAACGGCTTGGCGGCTGCCTATAGAAAAATCAATACTTGGCATAATTTTTCTTCGAATAGGTGTTAAACTGACTGAAGCTTAGGTACCTGGAAATTTGAATGATTTTAAAATAGCCGACTTTTCATTCGACGTGCCAATACTTTTCAATTACTTCGTTTTCAGCAGCATTTCTTAGCACAAATGCTCACTATTAAATATGTGCGCATTCAACAATACACCAAGTATCTGAGTATATTCTAAGATACACTTTGTAAATTAAAGAATGCGCAGGGCAGTTTGGGGTTTAAAATGGTGCCGGGTTGATACTCTCATTACGAAAGTGTTTGGATTTGTGCATTATATGCTTAGAATTTCGATTAACTGAATGAAATCAATTTAATTGTAGAGAATATCCACAATTTCCTCGTAGATCTGATATGATAAACAGCTAGTGTGGCATTGTCCAACTGCTTTACTGATCTTCTTCTGAATACAAGCAAGATACAAGCTCTTTTTGTGATTAGAGCGATTTTACCAAATACAAAGGGATTGTTTAAGACAAATCAAAATTGTAGAAAGGCATTTGACATTGTCACTAGTTTCCACTGCGCTTAAGCGTATCCTATCCAGCTAGCAATGAGCTTGAAAATTTTTATCATTCATTACTTGTTTAAGATGAAAGTCATAGATCGACATTCAAAGCATTACTTTAACAATTTTAAAAAAAATTTCCAAAAATTATCGTCTTAGATGAACGTACCTATTAATTCTTACAAAAAACTCATTTGAAATAGACGTTTTAAAGACATTTAAAATCAAGTACAAGTGTTTTTTTTGACTTATCGGCTGCAATGCACTCTTTTTATAGGAAGTCGCTTAAAAATAACTTATTTTAGAAGATTTGCCCTTAGAGTAATGTTCCTTGCAATTACAAGAAGGAAAGTAGTCTACGGAAAATTTATTTTTACTCTCAAGATTGATCATCACACTCAAAATACAGGTAACACTTCATGATTTGCAAGTGTTGTTTAAATATTCAATTCAGACTTACCTGCTTATAAAAAACAAGTTTTATAAAACCCATACAATACAATTTTTATCATTTTTTCTCATTAATGAGCCTGTATCCACAATCGAGCAATTTTTGCTGGTGTCAAACAGCAAACTACTTTTGAAATTAAATAAATTTTGCACTAACAATTTATAGTTTCAAATTCTAGAAACTTTGCAGGCCGTTCCTAGCTAAAATATATTTTAAGCAAATTTTCTATGTATACCTTAATTACAAAAAGCCAGGAAGCAAACACAAGGCATGAATTTTTAAATTTTTTCCAACTGCTTTCTATTGAGAAAGACAACAACGATAACGTTTTCAATATGCATGCATGTAAAAACTTCAAATATATATCACAAACTTTTTAAATATTACGTTATTGCGTCAAAGAGAACAGTTCTATTGATTAAGAAATATTATTTACTTTTACAAATGATATACTCAGAGGGATCAAATAGGTTAATGCTGTAGCTAATCCGTGAGGGAAATAATCTTTCAAATTCATAAAACTACTTATTGAGTAGTAATTAGCACAAAAAGTAACGGAGTGAAACATTCGGTCGAATTGCCATTCGATAAAATTCCCTAGACGATTGCCATTGTCAAAAATATCTCACAAAAAATTGAATTAATTTTTGATATTCATTGGGATTTTGAATTATAAGTTGTGCATTCAAAAGACCTAAGTAGCTCTCTGCACACTTCAATTGTGAGGAGAGCAGATGTATAATGTTCAATATTTCACATTCAATGATTTTCAACGAGTCCTCATCTTAACAATTTCTGTAAAATTCTCAATGTTAATTTCATCCTAAAACTGTTGATGACAAGTCACAGTTTTGCTCATTATTAAAAGGTACATTAAGGTTCATAAAAATATATTGAATGTTTCCCCCCCCCCCCTTTTT
>CABFPE010000450.1:598106-617476 GCA_900660155.1 Hofstenia miamia
AAAAATATATTGAATGTTTCCCCCCCCCCCATTTTTCACATCTCTGCTCACCAACCTGATAGATAAAATTCCTTGCTTTTAGATTTGAAGGAGAGGCAATTTACTTCCAAAAAGGTCTTTACGAATAAAGTCTCAAGGGACATACAAATCAAATTGAGCAATTTTTTGAGAGTAAGATACGTAAGAACGTCTTTCTAAACATAAAGTCTGAACATGTTCTTGAGTAATTTTCGGTTTATACGGACGAGTGTTGTCTTCTTAAAGGACACTCCTTGGACCTTTGGTTCCCCCACCCCACCTCCACCCCCGCACCAACATTATTTTCTTAAAACATGGAATGTTTGCACTGAAAACATATATTTAGACATAAAGCTAGCCCTAACCCTAACCAATAACCCATCTATTTTCTTTCTTTGTCATTAGGACTCAGAGTCATTTGATTTATTTCTACAAATTCAATTTCCATGTAGAATTTGGTGTTGCTGCCTACACTGAATAGCATTTTCCTTGCCGTTGACTTTACGACAAAGTCCGAAAATATGAAATACGCGCGAAGAGCATGACATCACGAATTGACCTCGGATTCTAATTCGCTATCCATTAGGCTACTGACATCAAATTCTACACGGAAACAGAATTTGTAGGGTTAGGGTTAGGATTATGCCTGAATATGTCTTCAATGCTAACATTCCAAGTTCTATGAATTCCTTTTGCGCTTTATTCGCAATCACTGCGCTAAGTTTTTGCACCTTGATACACTTTGTCATGTTTTGTTTATTTATTTATGGTCAATTATTTTCTTGAATTGCAGGGATATTAGATATTATGCGAAGTTCGGATATGATGAATTTATCATTTTTAGATACGTATATAATGTATATCATGTTACAAGAGCCTTTTATAAGAGTAATTGATGTGTTTTGCATAGGATGACCCAGCAAGCCTTAGAAACCAATTATAAGTAACACTTTTACATTGATCGAGATTTGAAATCTGTGAAATTATTTTAATAGGAGTCTTTCAACAACCGCCAGACAGAACCCTCTCTTCTCCTTGGCTAATTCCATAAACCACTTCTGAAGTTGTATAAGTTAAATTAGATGGTTGTAAAGAAAATGTTACGGTGAGATCTAGAGTATCAGGTTGGCCGCCAATCCACGAAGGAAGGACGTATCATTCAAAACTTTGCTCATAATTAGCAGTTAAAATTTCTGTAATTAAAAAATTCATACGACTAACATCAGCTTGAACTTGATTCTGCGAACTTTGCTCAGTTGTGCTTTATGAGACTGTTAAAGTCTGATACTGATGGGCTGTGTATTTTTGAATGAGTATAAATTTCAAAATTTTAATCCCCACAAATATGCTTGAATTTGTGTCTTTAAATGAATTTTGGTTTCACCAATGTAGAAGCTGTCAGACTTCTAGCAAATATATTTAATAAACAATTTGATGAAATCAAATACTTTTGAATTGGATCTTTGTTACGAATTAAATTTCATGCTTTTTCTAAATTCATGAAATAGTGATTTTATCTCTCTATCAGCCAAAGATAACAGTTCTGGTTTAACTCAAGTTATGAACACTTTATTTATTAAATCAAGTGATACTAAGCTCCCATCTCTTAATTCTATTTTTTGGCTCTGAGATCTATTCTTCCCTCTGCTAATAGTGCGGTTATTTTAAAAGAATTTGATGCATCCTTACGGGATGATACTTCATGCATCATTGGATCACCACTTCCTGACATTGCATGGAATCAAGCATCTTTCCCTATCAAAATGGGAAGCTTTGGAATACATCGTGACTGTGACCAGCATCTTTGTACTTATTTGGGTTCTGTCTTTAAAGCTCAAGATTTAGTTGAGCAGCTCATCAATGCAGATATTACCAATTCTGTGGATTTCAGTAATTATCTCTCTCTTTTCTTTTCCATAACTGGGTCAGAAGAATTACCTCAGGACTGCACGCAGGAATCTTTTCAATACAACATTGACAAAGTTCTTTATGACGAATTTTTTAGTCAAGCAATTGGAGTTCATGACCAAGCTAGATTGCGCTATCTTTCTGTCGAGGCTTCTGGGGCGTGGTTAATTGCTATTCCTCTGAAAGCATGTGGCCTCAATCTTCTTTCCTCCGAATATCAGGCAGTAGCCCGTTTCCGTTTAGGTCTCCCGCTCTATTGAGAATCTAGAAAATGCCCCTCTTATCAGAATGGGAGATTGGATATTTATGGAGACCATGCTCTTACTTGCATTAGCAAAGGTGACAGCATTGGTTGGCATGATCGTCTTCGCGATATTGTTTACTTAATGGCAGCTTCTGCCTCCCTATCACATGTGAAAGAGCAACGTGATCTAATTAATGGGACTCAGTATAAACCTGTCGATGTTTTCATTCCTGTTTGGTCTGCAGGTAAGAGTGCTGCACTGGACTTGACTGTCATCTCACTGCTCCAAATTTCAACCATTTCAAATTTGGCATCCAATGCAGACTGGTTTCTAGGAGTAGCTGACGATCGCAAATACTCAAAACACTTTAATAATTGTGAATTTGAAGGTTATACATTTATGCCCTTGGCCTTAGAAACACTAGGGGGCTTCTCAGCCACCTCAATTAAGACTTTTCGGAAGCTGGCTATTTTGCTGAATCGCGGAAAATTTACAATAGAGATGTGACTGCTGCTCCTTTTAGAATTCAGTCTCTCTCAATTGCGATAATGCGAGGCAATGTTAATATGATCCTAGAAAGATCTCTAGATCCTCATCACTAGATCAAAATAAAGATTGCTGTAAATCGTATTTAGTTTATTGTGTGAATTTGTTGATAATTTTTCTTAATCATTTTAATGTTGATGTATGCAATTATTCAAAAAATTTACATTAAGATGTAGTAATGTATGCAGTGTCAAATGAATTTTGTAAATTTGTAATGATTGAATCGAGATATTGATATTTTTACTAATTCCTGAATTATTTAATTCCTTTTTATTTCTATGTCGTTATGTGGTATTGAATTTAGTTCTTATTCCAAATTATATTCTGACGGTCCTTTGCTACAACATTTCAAGATAATGATATTTTATGTATTTTTACAACCCAATCACTTTAAGTTGACTGGTACAGTAGGTACCGAACGTACTCTCAACGTAATATTCGTTGTTTTATTAAATAATCAAAAAGCTTAGCATTAAGACATATTGTAGATTAGTCCGGACTTACTAAAACCCTGTTTGTGGTATTATCTGATGCTTTGAAAATTTAGCCTTAATTGAAACTGATTTAAACCTAATTCTCAATACAAGCCAAATGTGTACAGATATTTTTAATGCATGTCAACTTACAAGCAATTAAGAACTCAACAAACATTATTGGAAACTTTTCTAGATAATGAAACCGCATGTCATGTTTATTGATTTGGCATCAAATCCTGCATTCTTTTTGGTTGCCATCAAGTCTTGAGATGAAGAGAATCTTCAGACCAAGTAACTGTTGCAGGATACACACTGTAATTATTTATTAGATACATAATTTATTTACAAATATGTACGTCAATATTGGTTTACAATAATGATGTGAAAAATGCAACAGCTGCATGTTTGAATACATGTGTACAGTTTTCAGCTATACTCATGCGTGTACACACATGTGTAAATAAAATGATAACTTTTTTCATGTCAACATTTATTTGATAACGATATTTTGTGAGAAATATGAATTCTAGAATTTTGTATAATTTTATTCATTACGAAGCTGAATTTACTATTCATAGTTTGTTTTTACAAATATTATTTTATCTGATTTAATAATATTAATCACATTTGATTTTTATCCAATAATGAAAAATCAAAATTTTATCAGCGCTTGTAAATAGTAAATCAACACTGCAGTTTGCTAAATTACTGAAAATGCCATGAAAAATTAACAGCTTTGTTGCAGGTAGAAATTAAATGCATCATTATGGAACAGATAATTGTTTTGAGGAAGGTAATTTTATAAAACATCATAGCAACTAGTAGAGTTATTATTAGTAATGCTAGTGTATCACTGCCTAGCTAACTAAATTGTCTAAACCAATGAAAAAATACAAGCAGGGTCAAATTAATTGTCCAATGTCACACAAGAATGCTGACTTATTGAGAAATATGTTATTGTCTTTTATTATTGCTGTGGTTAATTCTAGTCGCAGAAAATTAATATACATACAAGACAAATGCTCCTTCACACTAATCAAGTATGCAAAACATTTTCTCCAGTTAATATAGGCTTCCGTGGTTCAAAGCTAACGATGTAGCTAGCTTCGACCTCAAACCCATTATATAGTATTTGGCTTCCTTTAATAAGAGTTGCATTTCAGGGGCTACAATATTAAAAGAATAGGAGAGTGGTGTCATACTTGGGGCCATATGCCCCTGTATTTCGAAAGCAAAAGTGTTCCATGTGATGTCATGATATCATTACGCGTATATCTGTTTTTTGAATTTTGTTGTTCTTTTGGTATATTTTACAATTAATTTGTTACACAAATATAATAATTACTGTAGTATTAAGAATATCCTAGATTTCACTGAAATAATTCAAGGAATTAAGCCTGCGTCAGTTATTCATTCTATAACCATGCACAAGCAAACTAACATTTTCAGCTACTTCAGCAACACCAGAAAAGCTCAATGAATCTTGAAAATTCCTTTTGAGAATTTAAGTGTCAAATAAAATAATTTTAGCAAAAATAAGTTTTTTTGTGAATTCGGGAAATATCTTGACTCATGGCAACTGTTGAAGAATTTTATAAACAAGATTTAGAACATCGTTAATTCTACGTAATTAATAACTATTTACAAATAATTATTTTCTGTTTTGAACTTGACAATGCGCATAGTGTGGATTTTTAGGAAAAACAGGTCTATTGGAGAATATGATTGCTGCAATGTTGAAAATTTCTATTAAAACTCATTACTGTGGCTAAAGTAGTTGAAAAATATTGAACGTGATATTCTTGTATTTATAAGGTTTTAACATGCGCAAAGATATCCTAACCTTATTGAAAAACAACTCTATTGTGAAAAAAAGAGAAAATATGTATCTAATAAAAAAACATTTGAAATATAAATTCACAAGAAAAAATGTATCCAACAGCATATCAGTAACAGTAACCCAAGTGTAAATACTTTTTGACATATACTGTAGTTGTTGTAGTTGTTGTAATAAGTTTTTAGTATAACTCTATATATAATATTAATGGAAAACTTAATTTCGTCTCCATATAATTTCCAAATATATATTTGGTATTTATATTCTACAGACTACTTCTGGTATTTTATATATAGGCCCTATATATAGATATTTTATATTTTATAAAGATTCCGAATTCCTAAAATATTGCTTAAAATCTATATGACTATATTAGGGAATAAAATCTTTTAATATTCTGCAGTTTGCCTTATTTAAGCATGCATATTTTCACCTAAAAGCAATAAAAAATGCTTACATATATTTATATACTTAAACATTCCTGCTTACGTCAAATGAATTTCCTTCCGCAATTAATAAGTAAAAATTAATTGACCGAATACACTACACTAGTACTTTTAATGCTTAATGCTGTAATTTTGGATTCAAAAATATATACTAAAACAAAATGTATTAAGGAACTCTCCATAGAACCAGTGATTTTGGATATATCTTGTGAAACTGGCTAAAATGCGTGACATATATTGATTAGTGACACTTTTCCTTACACTTGATATGAAAACAATGAACGTCTTGCACTAGGGGTGGCCCATTCATGCCACCGTGTGGGCGGAGCTCATCCGCCTGAAATGCAAATTTAAATAAAAAATATTCTCCGTTTCGATAAGAGCACAAATATTATACAGTCTCTGTCATAATGTACCGAGCACTTACAATAATCAACTAAAAATGTGTTTGTTGAAACGAAAGAATGAAGAACGAAGAAAAAACAAAAACACTGAAAATGTTAACAAAATCAAAAGTTCGTTGGATAGACCAACTTTTGAATGGTTCTTGCCAATATCTTGGGAACAAATTTGTACACATTTTCACTATTTTCTTCTGGTATGCGAAAACGCCAAATCCAAAGCAACAATAATTGATTCAAATTTCCATAAGGATGTATTTCCACTTCTTTCATTGTAATCAATCACGGGTGTTCAATGATAAGACCAGAGGAACAAACTGGTCAGTAGGAAACAACGGGCAGTCTGTTTTTCATAAAATTCAGGGAGTTTTACCTTGTGATGAATGGCAGCATTTTGCGGGTAGTTTCATAAATGACGGTTTGTCAATCACTTCATCTTGCTTGAACGCCCTTTGCTGTCAAATGGGGGCAGATATGAGATATCAGTCTCAGAGCATCCTTGAACGATGACATGCTTGACAAGTCTCTCAGAATAGTTGGCAGAGGATAAAGTCTCCTTTTCATGATACCGCTTCAGAATATTTGCCAGACTACATTTCGGAACCTGAACTTCGTCAAAAAAAATTTTCAGTAGGATTTGGCATTTTTCATTTCATCTCAAAAGTGTTATTATATATTGTGTCTGCACTAAAAGATTTTACAATAAATTTTATTGGGAAAATTTCATTCTTGCCACCCCCAATAAAAATTTTAGTATTATATTGTAACAGTAGTTAATTACATTAGCATATAAGTATTTTTAAATTTTATCCCTCTGACGATGGCTTAATATATAACACAAAAATTCAATCAACTGTGAATTCTAAATATATTATTAGGTTTCTAACAATCATTATACAAAAAGAAAAATTAAGCTAGGAAGATATTATAACGAAATTTATCTCTGTGAAGAAGTGCATGGAAAACGTTTTGCACATAACTTAGCCCCATTATGAAATATGTTTTCTGCTATTTGAATTCAGCAGAGTTAGAGGTAAAAGCGTCTTATGCTGTCGAGCTTCTAAATTTTATTCTCAGCTTATCAAAATGGCGAATTGTATTTTAAGAAACATTGAATCAAGTTATGAAAAGAAATAGTATGACAGAAGTTATTTATTTACCAATGAACTGATTTCTTTTCCTTTCTATTGTGATCAGTTCATGTGGTAGGTAGCCAGTGTCTTTTTAATTCTTACAGCCTAAATAGGTATAAAATTTGATGAATTTGAAAAGGAAATGTATACGTGGTCATATATATATATATATATATATATATATATATATACTCTGGTACTATTATTTGTTGCGTGCAGCTTGTCACAACATCCACACCGCATCTTTTTATGAACAACCAATTTTCATAGAATAGGGCATGAGTTTCAAGTTAATGCAAAAAATTTTTTGAGCCAATTTATATCTTGTTTTATTTTTGCGCTTGAAGAAATTTTAATATTTTGTATACAGCGATTTATATATATCGTGTATACTAAAAGTAGAAATGTTTCAATTTTCTTACAATACAAAGCTCTGCTTTTCTACTGAGGAATAAATAATTTTAAAATCTATTTTCAGTAAGCCAAGTCGTACAACTTTATATATTATATAATTTCAAGGATATTTAGAATAACAGTATACCAAACCAATAAAATAGTGTAAAAAATTACCCATTTTTAAGCGTTTTTAAGATTTCATTGTAGAAAATAAAAAGGCGTGTGAAAGAATGTTATGTAAGCAATTAATATGTAATGCAAATATATTAATACTTTAACGTTTTTATTAATGCATTTTTAGTAAATAACGAAAAGTAAATCCAATGCAGTGTCAGTAGCATAAAGCTTAAAGAAAGCATAGAAGAAACTAGGATGGTTACAATTCCTGATCGAATGATTTAAATTCATCTTTTGATTGCTATGATACCCCGTAGATTGTGATTAGTTGTCGAACATTTAATCGTGATGAAGTTCTTATTTTTCTCAATTATTTGTTCGGCTAACAACAGGTCTTGATTAGTTAGGGCAGGTAAATTGTTCATTTATGTTGGTAGCTTTTAAAATTCAGAGAATCATACGCATGAAAATATAATTATGTAGCAAAAATATATTCAAATGTATCTAACTACAAGATGAAAGCATACATTGAAATGAAATTGAATCTATTTAATTATCTACGCCTCTAAAATATAAAAAAAATTTGCTGGGGCGGCACTGGGCCGGAAGCAGAAATAAACATGAAGGGTTGTGCTCACACATTTAAAAGCTTAATTTATGTAAATTTCTTCAGCCACTAACTAACAATTGCGGCATAGAATTTGCGAAAAGCATACATGTATATATATATATTTATATATATATATATATATATATATAGTTGCGGCAAAAAGTTTAGCAACACCTACTAATTTTATCAAATCAAAGAGTATGTGATGGATATATATATATATATATATATATGGAATAGATCAATACTAATCTTCTACTCGTATAAAATCTACATTTTGTGTATAATGATTATGAATCTATGCCTAAATAATGCATCATCATTCATCTCGATTATGATGAAGCCGATAAATCAATTGATAGTCATCGTAAATATCGCTTTCGTAACTTTTATATGAAAGCAAGTGTGTTCATTTTGACCGATTTTGTGAAACTGAATTTAGGTAATAATTTGAAATTGATACTTAATACCTATCATTTGATTGCAAGAAACCTTATCTAACTATGTATTTTATCATTTCTCGCCACTCATATTGACTTACGTCATTCACTTCGATTTACAGCAATGACACAAGCTGCATCCTCTTTCAATAGATTGAAGTCAATCCTCTAATCAAATTGTATGTTTCTATCTTCAGCAAAGTACAGGAGAGCGCGTTTATCCAGAGTCTTTAACTTTGTTCAACAATGGGCAAGAGAGAAACGTTCTCAAGTATCCATACTTCATTCTACTGGGTTCAGTCTACGTCAAATCGCATCACAGTTACAATTTCTGTATCATGTGCATCTCGGACTATAAATTGATTTACACATTGTCAACAGTTAGATCTGTGCAAAAACTTATAATTTAGGAAGGTATCTCTGCAAATGGTAAATGTGGATTACATATCTTTAGGAAAAATGAAACTGTTATATCAACTAATTATTTAAATATACAAAAAGAAATGGTGGAACCATTTATGAATATTTGAGGAACATCAATTTTACAACAAGTCCCAGTTGGTTTCGAACTGAATTGACAATCAAAACTTTCAACTTTTAGATAGCTGGTCTGGTAATTCACCGGATTTGAACTGCATTGAAAACTGTTGGAGTCAGTTGAAAATGAAACTACAAAAATATCACTCTTTATCTTATGAAGCATTATCTGAGCATGTGAAGCAGCTTTTGATTACAGAGATAATTCAGACTTATTGCAAACAGTTGGTGGAATCTATGCCTCATCGCATTTCGGCGTTTAGCAGCCAGAAGACTAAATGCGAAATACTGAATAAGTTATGGCACACCCTACCTTTTTTCCTTTACATTATCTTTATGTAAGAGTACGATTTATACTGACTAACTCTCATATTCATTAATTGTTTCTCTGTACATGTACATTTTTTACATGCACGTGTGTAATTTATTCTTTGAACCTCTCACTAAAAATGTGTATTTTCAATAAAATAATTTGAATCGAGTGTTGCTAAACTTTTTGCACAACTATATATATATATATATATGTATATATATATATATATATATATTTACTGCAGAGAGTTGAAGATATTAAAGAATGATTATCAGCAATTGAAATTAAAACAAATGCTAACAAAATGAAATTATTTCAAAGTAATGTATTTGTATTCTCTTCTTGATAATGCTTTGCGAATATCATATTTCATTATGAAATTCCCAAAAAACTATGCAAGAATTTGGCTTCAGTGGATTTTCAAATTTGCATTGTAAAGTTAGAATATTATTCTATAATAGAATAACAAGCAGCCTGTTTTGAAGTTTTTTCGCGGTTTTATTATTTAACCAAGTTCAAAAGCCTTTAAATTTGATAAAAATAATTAACAACTTTGCACTAAAAAATGTATTTCTTGTCAAATTCATTTAGCATGAAATAATAAAAAAGAATGCAGTGGTTGTTTCTTCAATTAACGAGAAGTTGATTACAGTACGGTGCAATACAATATATGATAAACCTTTTTTGTATTATATTTGAGAATATTAGATTCGAGAAATTTTTACATGATTACAAATATTCATTGTTAATCGCTAAGGAAATGCTAACATTATTTCCTTATTGAAGAAGTTTTTTTTCAAAAAATCAGTATGTTCTTAATGCAACCATTTATGATTATCCGGTTATTACAGAGATGGAACATGATCGGTTCTTTTATAGAAACATTCGAATTATTAACAGGTGAATGTTAAATCTTGTGCAGTCTATTTGTTGTGGATGATGATATAATTTCTAGGATTTATATGTGGATTTAGATTAGATGTATATCTAAGTGAATAACCAGTTTAATTTGTCATCAATAAGTACTGTATTTTAACTTGTGAACATCATTCGTTTTAAACTGTGAGACGACTTTGTGAGTAATAGTTAGCTAGTTTTTTTCAAGAGAGCATAAACAATTCTGGGCAGCCTAAAGCTAAATACAATTAAATTATGTTTTAGGAAGACATCTTAATATGTCGAAATCTTAACTGCTGAGAACTTCACTGATAATTTCCAATCAAAGTTGTCTGATTGTCAAAGCTTCTCAGGTCTCTTGCCAACCGACATTGTTTCCTTTCTTGATGTAAATTGTTAAGATCTTCTTAACTTTGTTGTGCAAATTGACAAATAAGAAGATGCTCCGTCCCTGTGTTCTGATAAAATTCACTATTTGTGGATTAACAATACACGCAAAGACAACTCTTAAATACAGTGGCCCACAATTATAACAACTGGCTTTAGAACCACCTTCATTTATAACGAGCAGTTAAGTGTTAGACATGCATTAACTATGATAAAGAAAAACAGTTTTATAGCAATCTGTATAATAATGACAAAAAAGTAAGTAAAATTGGAGTCAGTTTATGCACACAGCGCACTTTTACAAAATTATTGATGTTTATTTTCACTGTTTCAGGATAATTGTTAATTGAAATAAGTTTCTAAGATTTTTAGTTCAATATTTTTCATAATCTTGCATGATTTAATGTCCTTGTAACATTGTTTTTAAATTGGGACATGGCTGGATCTATCGTCAGTCGATCTATGCTGTTTGTTCACAAGGATCTACATTAATGATGATAGACTACGAAAAAATTCTAATGCCACGCTGATAGTAATTAATTCACTTGCTGCTAAAGACCACAATTCATTCATGGATTTAACTTTTATATATTGTAAAGAATTTTTTCCCTACAATCGCACAATTGAAAAAATTATTACAATTTTAAATGATTAAGTGGCAGGACAGGATTTTTATTACCATGCAATGGTGAACCTTAAAGTGTTATCTATACTACGCTACACATGTAATAATAGAGAATGTAAAGGTAATGAGATTTCTTACTTAGATCTCGTTGGAAGTTGAAACTTAGCTCATACTTGGAATGGGGTGTTATGAATTTCTTGAGTTCCCTTATTATGAATTTAGCTTCTAATGCTTAGCACCGTGGAAAAGGGAACGTAGCCAACATTTTGGTTAATGGTTACAAGCTGTTGAAATTACATATCCCAATATAGGGTAATATAAATTACTTCTATAATTTAGTTGATCAATTAATTCTTTTGGGTGACGCAACTTCAACTGCATAAATATAGTATATACGGACTGTATTATGGGTGTAAATGATCATTGATCATTCATGTGTTTTGAATATCTACCAAAACTGAAATGTGAAAAAACAATTTAGATATTTGAAATCCAACCGCATTAAATTTGCATTCAGATTGAATACACATAAGCATTTGAAAAATTTTCAAGTATCAAATTAATAAAATGTCATAAATTTAATGTTTTAGCTAGCCTGGGCACGCATTTTGTGACTATGATTAAATAATTAGAAAAACAAGTAGGTGAGATTTTGTCGGCTTTGCAAAACTTAGTATGGTACATTGGCCATGAAATGATAAGACATGTATATGCCTAAGAGAAAAGCTGGTATGTGGGTCCAATGCGAAAGGCTTTAGGGTGGAATGATCAAAACACCTGAACCACCCACGACTAAGTTAATTATTCATAACAACGTAATTATGAATTAAAGCACTATTTTAGCAGTAAACTCACTAGTATATCTGTAAGTCATGAAAAAACTTTATATGAAGAAATTATCTTTGATTTATTAGAGACCTTGTAGTGTAACCTTTATGTACTCTAACTTAATTTATATTTATAGTGATCTCTTTTGATCAACAGTTTTGAGAATTAAGATGTTTGTAGTTTTAACTTCAAAGTCACCAAGGAGATTACTTTTAAATTTCTTTTATTGCATGGAATTTAAGAATTTGATGAGCGTTTCGCATATTGTACTACTTATCATTCTCATAATGTATGTGAACTCTTTTAGGTTATTTAAAATTAAGATAATTTAGTTAATGGTCTTGCAAATTGCAGAGTTAAATTCAAAAAGTTACTATGTTCTTTATCCNAATGATTATTCACCGGAAATCCCAAAGCACAAGCGTACAAAGTTATGTTGTTAAATATTAAGACCAAGGAGATTACTTTTAAATTTCTTTTATTGCATGGAATTTAAGAATTTGATGAGCGTTTCGCATATTGTACTACTTATCATTCTCATAATGTATGTGAACTCTTTTAGGTTATTTAAAATTAAGATAATTTAGTTAATGGTCTTGCAAATTGCAGAGTTAAATTCAAAAAGTTACTATGTTCTTTATCCTCCTTGCAATCAATAAAACAATATGCATGTATTAGTCTTAATTTCGAAATGTGTATGTGAATACTGTTGAGCTGAATATAGCGAGAACAGTTATTTAATTTGTTAAATGTAATACTCAAATTGTATACGCATAACTAACCGAGGCCTGAAAACATCACCTCGTTTGGCTTCTTTGAATATTATCACCTTGGGTTCTGGTAATAAAACTAAAGCACCCCGAATCTTCTTAACCTGTTACGCCACTGGGCAGAAGGGTTTAAGTGATCATTCTTAGGCTATATTAAAAGCGCGTTGTATGCAACATGTCAGCTTTAGAAATTTACAGTATATTCGATTTAAGTTGAACATTTAAACAGTCGCCGCAATTTAATATTTTCGAAGACTCATAAGAGGATTCTGCTATCCTGAAAAGTGGGACCTTCTTGACATTGGGCATGGGTCAGAAATCTCCCGGTGGGAAATACATGGGCTAAATTGCCAAGCATATTGCGATGTTTTGAGATTATAATATTTAATTAATTAACAATTTATATTTTTTCAAAAAATGCAATATTTATGTTAAATTTTATAGACATTTTTGAATTTGCATAAATATTTAGAGAAATTTTCAATAAGAAAATTGGTCTGTTTTGAATGCTAGAAAACTTAAAGGCACTCATTTTTTACACTGCAATGTTGAAAGACGATCCCCACTAAATTCAAATCGTTATCATACTAAATAGACTTAGATAAAATACATCATATTCAACGTCCATATAGTTCATGGATTTCGTAAAGCACTAGGATTGAAAATAGAATAAGACTGTCAATCTCCTTAGTTTATAGCCTATCACTGTCATTGATTTACAATACTTCTATATTAAGATAAAATTAGCATAGGTATTTAGATGTAAAACCTAAATACATTTTACTTTTAAATAGTTTGAAAAGAATAAAATTTCTGTAATCAACATACCTTCGTTTATTTGGTTGCAACGCAAAAATACTGCAATCATTTGGTACTTCAAATTATCCAATCAAATTTTCCAATCTAACAAAATCTTATTGGTAGAAATCTATGAATCGAATCTGATTAACGTATTACTCCACAAGTGCACTCCAGCTAATATTTTGTCTATTGTGTTAAGAATTGCATTTATTTGAATTTAGGTTGATTTTGTTCTCTACTTTGCTCAAAATTGGCAAAAGTGAAACATTTGAAATACATAAAAACTTGTAAACACAAATTATTTTGAAATTGATGAACAATTTTTTTAAATTTATTACAAAAATGCATTTAGTTTAGAAAACTATAACCTTTTTTAATAATTTTTTTTGTGATGGTAAATTTACTATATTAATAGGTTAAAATTACCATCTAAAAATATAATATTGGGAAACTTAGAACTTTCTATTTACTAAAGTGCACATGCGGGAAGTTTGTGTGATATTGTTTTCTATTACGTTAGCAATTTTTTTAAGATATATTTGTGTTCAGTGTCCTACAGCTTGTAAAATCTTTTGTTTTTAGTTGCTCCACAATTTCACAGTTATATATAAAAAGGTAGGTCATAAAATCCTGCAGGAAAGTACATTGTATTTTAGGCCGTATTGTATATGCCAAATGATTGTAAATGTTATGTGATTGTACATGTATACACAAATAAGGGATTTGTTTTTGAAACAAAGTTTGTAATCTAGAATAACTCCCAATAAGGTTATGCTATTCATCCGTGTGATGACTAAACTGTTGTTGGCATTTCATGCTTGCGATTGAACGAAATGACAACGTCTTGGGATTTTTGTTCATTAAGAATGAAATTGTTTACGTGACAACACACATTTTGAATTTCCACAATAGCAGCATACGCATCATCCTTGCCCATTTTCCCATGCTTCTGCCCCCTGAATTTGCATATCGTCACAAACACAATTGAAAAGTATATTGTAAGTTCTTTATCTAAAAGAAAGTTTAGAGAAAATGTTATTACTGTTTGCAAAATAGACAAAGAAGAGCTCTTTTTGGAGGACTTGGCCACAAATTCCTGTCAAAACAAAACCAATAAACCTTACAATATTAAAGAGATATGCGAAGATATTATTAAAGAAGTAAAAAAATTGCATATTAAGAATTTTGTCACAGAGGTGGCAATCTTGGCAAAAAAGATGCAAGAAATTGACAAGAAAGGATAAGTATTCTTTCAAAATAGCTAGTCCGGAAAATGGACCAAAGCTCAAAAGTGAACTTTGCATACATATTCGTAACATTAGAAATTGCAAAAACTTCTGATGACTAGTTACAAAATGATCACAATGACACAATGAGTTAGATGCTATATTCAAGAATTCTAGAGTTGAAACACTCAAAACAGGGATGCAAAGACTTGGAAAAGATAACAGTCACACAAAAGTCCAATAACTAATTGCGTCAGCTTCGCCATGAGGCAGTCATCTCATTTCATCAATGCTTGTTAATTTGAAACCATATCCTGAGAAAATGCATATCAGCAGCAAACTTTGGAAAGAAAAATATCTAAGGGAACAAAAATGTCTGTGAATGAGGAGCGAATTTATTTCCTGTTCATATCAACAAAATCGCTACGCCTAAGGAACTTGAATCTCCAACGTTCGACAGGTGATCAATGATTATTCACCGGAAATCCCAAAGCACAAGCGTACAAAGTTATGTTGTTAAATATTAAGCCGTTAATACAGAAAACTGACTATTCTATATTTTAAATTCACCAGTTGTCAGATAGACCCATTCAAGTAAACAAAGAAAACAAAAGTAAATGAAAGAAAAGTATCAGAAGAACAAAATAGGCAGTTTTTATATTTAAATTCTCATTAAATGAGGCATTACAATGCATTTATAATGTTCAAAGTGGTCAAATTTGAACATTCAGGCTTTCTAGTGTCAAAGAAACCAATTGCAAATATTTATATATCAACCGATATTCATAACTTGAGAATCGATCGATGGTTCATCACAGCTAAACGCTGAGGTCATCGATGAATCTGTAAGTATTGACAACTACACGCAGACGCAGATTTAGAGGGGCATCGAAGCCCGTTCCCACCGTACTTCTTCTACTTCCCTCCTGACATGGGATAGATTGCTAGGAGCCTTTGAACTGAATTTATTATTAAATATGTTGGGTAGTGACGTGCCCCTCTGTCAATGGTAGAAGTATAGCACGTTCCATCAGGAGTGGTCTTCAAGTTGAGTGTAAAAGAAGATTCATGAATTCAGAAGTTGAAATCAGGTGGTTTGCATCCCGATTTAGTGGGAAGTTTTATTACTACTGCATGTTGTATTTGTTCGTCTACTTTTGAGCTGCTAATAATTGCAAGAAAACATTGTACACGCATGATAAGCCACTATTGCGCAAGAAACCTCCAAGAAAGACGACTTGGAATAAAATTTTCAAATAGAGAGTATATACTACTACTTTTTTAAGCAGCATTCTCTGACGTAGTATTTTGTAGAAAACATATTTTGATAGATGTGTTTCTAGAAATTTAAGATTTTTATTATTTTTATTAACAGATTAACTTAGTAAAAAATCAACACTTTTACACACCCAATGGATTTGTTATAACAAAATCAATACTGTGACAACTTGAATCTGGCGAAGCAACTTAAGGAATATAACATCTACTGTGTATTTTATTTTGTAATCCCGATTCAACCAAATATGGGAAGTGGAGGCATCGCTGCAGGCGAAATGAACTCAGCTTCGCAGTGCATGAATGTTCCAATACATAATAAGATTGAATATTCCCAAAACAAACGAATAATCGAATATTATCAGCTTATCAAATGCTAATATCTTGAAAACCTGCATAGGCTGTCATATAAGTTTTTATTTAGAATGGAATTTCCTACACCAAATATTTTGAAGCCTTAAGCTATATGTACTAGTTCTCGGATGTTGAAAGAAACAGACCATTGGTACTGATACAATCATTTAGCCAAAACTCAACTCATGTTGATGAAAACCTTAATCTTTCCTTAGACTACAATTCTGTATATACATCTTTGTGAAAGTTACTAATATTGTAAACTAATAGAGCAGTACATTTGAATAGAAATCAATCTTGAGTTTACACAATTACTTTGCGTTATTTCTTTCTATTTACCACAAAGCCGTTGCTGTGTTTGAACTTCTGTTTTGTTCTTGTGTAACTACAGCTCTACACTTTTGTTTGATCTACTTTCTTACGTGTACAAATAACAACTAGTATCAACACTTCACTGTTTGGCAAAGATAAAAGTATTCTTACTTTTTTCAAGAATCAATGAAAAGTGCATTTTTCTTGGCAATTCTTGCCATTTTTGTAATATGTGTGAGCATGAACTCTTCAGTAATGAAGCTCATTTCTAAATATCAGGCTGATGCAAACCCTCAATGCAACACTTGTGACATTATCACTAAAAAGCTGAAAATCATGAATAGAAAAAAAGTGGATATCAACCTCACTACATTTTGTGATGAACAAATTTCAAATAAAGATTTGGCTTCCCAATGCAAACTATTTGTGGAAATGGCAAGAGGTGATCTTGAAAAATACATGAAAACCTTCATGCACAGGAAAAAGATTTGTAGCACCTACTGTAAAATTCCAACTGAAAGCGAAAATAAATGTAGTCTTTGTAATGCAGCAATGGGTATACTAAAAAACTATGCGCATGCGAATGTCAGCCAGTTCGAAGAAGCTGTTACTCCACAAACTATAGGTTTGGTGTGTTCAGCTTTAAATATCACTGAATGTAAAGATGCAGACGAATTCGATGCACGCACGATCGGAGTAATAGAGAAATTATTTTTATTGGATAAGGAAAGTTTATTGTGTAAAATATTAAATTTGTGCAATTAAGTGGTACATACAATTTCAATATATGTAGATATCTACAATTTCTAAATTTTGTATAAATAAATTTGGAGTTTTGTTTAAAAAGACGCTGATACTGCTCATGCTTAAGGGGTTATATTGGAAAAGAGTGTTTGATACGAAAACTGCGGAACAAAGATGTACAAAACTGTATAACAAGGGAATGCATAAATACTGACCTATACTATTGCTATATTTAGCTTTCAGTAATACTGACCACGTTATGTATGGATAAAAATGCTACAGAAACCAACAGAAAGTCGTTTGTCAGACAAATATAATTTTCATCGTAGACTTTGTTTTCACCGAGAAATGTTAAGGCCCATTTCTGTGATACCACAAAAATAGACTTTAAGATTACACTTACTGAGCATATTCAAGTAAGATATCTGGAATCATTGTAGTAATTAGAGCGGTGGAGTAAAGGTAGTAATCGCGAATACACGTTTTTACCCGCCCTAATCACAGGTAGTGTGGGTAAGGGCACCACTGTCACGGGAACGGCCGACTTTGAGCAAACAATAAAAAATAACGGATAAAAGACAGTTAACGGTTAATCGTTCGAAGAAAAAATACTAATAGTCGCTTGGGGACTTCTTACCCCAGTCTGACTAGCATAATGCAACAGCCATTTAGTTGCCTTAAACTTAATTTCTATGCACATTTGAAATTGAAATCAATAGTGGCTTTGTGTCCACCCCTATATCCTAATTGGTATTTTTATTTGCTACCTTCACCAGGAAGCACTATTTTCGCCTCTGTTTGTCTGACTGTTTTTCTATTTGTCAGCAAGATTTCTCAAAAAGTAATGAATTGATTTCTATGAAAATGAATCTCAAAATCTATAGTGGTGTAACTTTGATTCATTTAAATTTTCAGACTGATCCCAATTTCGGTCTGGGAGCTAAAGTCAATTTTATGCAATGTAGTAGCAAATATCAATTCATAGAGGCGTATATCAATGCATAGAATGATTTTTTACAAGCGAGGAAAATCTATATCAAATTCATTGTTTTACCTCAAAAAGTACTTTTATGAATTACACAATATGTGACTTTAATGCATCCATATATGTTAATTTGTATTTAAAAATATTTTGTGATTTTGAANCATTAGGCTTCAATTCTTGAACCAGTTGAATTTTGTAGGCCTTCAATCCAATATCCCGACGCAAAATGGTCCACAAAGTTGATGGACATAAGTTCAATTGTTGGGCACGCTGATGAACCAAAACACTTGCATCATCTTCCACACTTTGTCTGACATTTTCAATTGCTTCTGGTGTTCGCACAGTTCGACGTCTTTCTGGATGCACATTATCACACAGTGTAAATGTACTGCAAAAACGATCAACTGTTCGCCTAATCTGCAGTTCAGTCGGTCGATTATGAACACCATAAAATGGCCGTAATGCACGAAACGTTGCACGAACAGAATTATTATTTGCATAATACAGCTGTACAATTTGTAGGCGCTCTTCAGACGTGCGTCTAGACATGTTGACGTCTCAGGTGCAACTGACAAAATGTCAAAGCATACTGAGCTATGTGAAACCGCCTGTTGCCAATTAGTCAATAAAATTTAAGCTCAGTACGCATTGTAAGTTCTATCACTCTAAAATAAACACCCTTTATTAGCACTTTTATGATTTCCTAAACATCTTTGAATAAAGCCCCATTTATTTTTACTATT
>CABFPE010000450.1:629819-642483 GCA_900660155.1 Hofstenia miamia
ATATATATATATATATATATATATATACAATTAATGCATGCATAGTTATCATTTAGCCTGTACAGCATATATGCTCATGAATATGTTAATTATGTATGACAAGCACACTGGTCAGCCAATTCAGAATAGAATTCTTGATTATAACCACACCTAATTCTCTGCCTTCCTGAAAACCTTGCAAATTATAAGAGAACTACTTATATGCAAAAATGGCAGAAGTGTAGGCTGCAACTGCAATTAATACCATGCTTCTAAATATTGTTTTGAATTTGATAACTTTGTAAACAATGTTTTTTCAATTATATAAGACCAAATACTCATAATCAATTTTTAAAATTCTTATTATTGCTACAATATGCAAAAATTATAATATTATATAAAACATTGTTAAGAAAACACACTTATGTCTCTGTAATATAAAGCTATATTATTTTAAATATATTAATATTGCAAAAGAGGTGTAACATTGAATTCAAGAGTACAGAGCAATTGCAGAATGACACTCCAATAGCAAATATAGGGTGATATTTGATAGGACGAGTAGCAGACCCTTTCTTATAAGCAATCAACGTAATTTAACTTTTTTAGCAGAAAATGCATTGTACTTCAAAGAAATACTTGATAAACCAACAACATGAATGTTTTTGGAAATTCTAATAGCATGGAGTATCTTCAATCTGGCAACCAATTGGTGAATCTATGTAGAATAATCAGTAGAGAAACAAAAGGTAGAGTTGCGGAAATTTAGAAACGAATGTTAATATAATATGAAAACAAAGTTTGAAAATGTGAATTTTCATATGACATCAACTTCAAAGTTATAATTGCTAAGTAATATAAGCAAAAAAAAACAGATTAATATAATGATAAAATATCTAAGAATAAAATTTTAATAATTTTCTTCAGATTAGCCTAAGATGTAATTGTTATTGGAATTTCAAAAATACTGAAAAAGAGACTTCCTCACAACACGGTAAAGAAACTTAGCGCAAAGGCTTTAAATAGGGGCTTCCATTTTACAAAAATATATTAAAATTTTACTAAATAATACTCCCCAGATTTTGCCCATCAACACAGTATTTTAAGGCATCTTGTGTAAAATTCGAATGTTTTTACTTAGTTGGTGGTATTGGAAGTCTGCTAGCAAACATAAACTCTGAAAAAAATTGTTACTCAAAATACACCAATAATTTATTGGCTACCTCGACATCTTAAGAAGCAAGGATTTTATTTTAAATTGAGTATTTTGAAATGTCGTTAGCAATTAATAAAATCATCTATCGAGATGTAGACGATGTAACCATTTGGTCATCAATTAGGCGCATTATATAGAACAATGTCAATGACATTTGCTAATTTATAAAATGATATTCCGTGTAATTAAGGTATGTCGATGACATCTTAACGTTATTTGAGAATAAAGAATTGTATCTAATAGAAATGAAATGAAATCTCATTTACAAATACAATACACTAGAAGAAGGCAATTTTTTTTAATAATGAGTTAAAACAGTTTATAAAAATCTAAGCTTCTTCGAAATATTTTTAAGAGAAAATTTTAATTAATTGATTAATGACTCTATGCAGAAATTATTATTGCATTAAAATTTCTAGGAATTATACATTTAACTCAATTTTTTCCAAGCCTGCTAAGAAATATTGAAACCTTTGATATGGGCACATTCATGGGTTCGTGTGCACTCATGTAATAATGAAATTTTGCCCTAAAAATTTTTTCTGTGCCTGAAGTATACAAAAGTATTAATATTTTTTCAATTAAAACCCATAAGTTGCTTGTGAGCTATCATATTTAATAAGTTCACTGGTTTAAATGAGGTAGACTGCAACTAATTTGGCAGTATTATTCATTAGATCTTATTTAAGCTTTTCTGCTATAAACATTTATTTAATACACATCCTTTGGAAATAATAGCATTTAAGCTTAAAATTATTAATACACTTTAAGAAAAATTAATTATTTTGGCATTTTAATGATTACGTGGAAGAATTAGGTTGCGCTTTCAATGTTGTGATTATTTAATTGCATTTTCCCCATTAATACTAATTGAGTAGAAATAAGGAACAAGACAAATTTTTAACAACACACTTTATTGACTTACTAACTGCTAGATATCTATAAATATTTAAAAATGATTTGTTCATTTAATTTAAGATGATGAAAATCATAATTTCTAGATTGTTTATCAAGACTGCCATTATAGTATTGTTAATGTATATCGATGTATGGCGCAAAATATCATCATCGGAGGAATATAGCTGTCAACAGCTAATAGATATGAAACAAAAACAGAGACAAATTCTATTCCATTATTGCCATAGATGTTATAAACTGACATTTCGAACTTTTTTATTATATATTCTTCTAGATGAAATTTTCATATTAAATAGTTGAACTTTTTCATGGTCTTGAAATTTTCTCAGATATATTTGACTTCAACCTTTGCTACTGTAAGCAATATATAATATTATCCATATATATACAACAATTAATTGATCTGTCGATTAAAAATCCAAATTTTACAAATCCAAGGTGTAGAAATAATCATAATGTAATGTGTAAGTTTCTAGTCAAGAAATTTTCTACACTCTAAATATAATTAGTATATTATTTCTTATTATTTCAAACAATATTGAAATACACATAATTGAACACATTTAGTTTTAATTGTTCTGGATTAACTCTCATCAGGTGGTGGTGGTTTAAAACAAGCGCTTTGTAGTTTCCTTGAAATCATCAAATATTTGTCCCCCCCAATGTTTTTTTGTCTACGCCACTGTGAATTCTTGCACGTTGGCAAATTAGGTTAAATTGGAACCATATTGGAGCATTCTGGACAACAACAACATATATATATATATATATATATGCATTCCATATCAGATGTGGTTGTAATATTTCTAATACAGTGGGCCACTTTCCAATTTTTTCTCAAGAAAATTTAAAACAAATTTAATAATTTAAACAAGAATAAAAGCAAGAGAAAGTATGTTGTAAAATGTAAGTTTCTAGGTGTCAAAATTGTATGCTTAGCTATCTTAAAATTTATAGATGGCACTTGTGAACATTAACATCAAAAATATTTGAAATTCACAGAAAAGCCACTCTTACAAAAATGGAAAAATCCTCAAAAGTGGAGGCACTGGATCCCGGGTGCCTCCTCTTAAAGCTGCACTTTTCCATAGATATACTTTAAATGCTTATTGAAATACTGTCTCTTTAGTAGGGGAAAGAAATTTTAATTACTAAATATATTCTTTCCAAATTCAAAATTCTAAGGAATATCAATTTGTCAAATTTCAAATTTTGCATAAGCTGATCATATGTGGCTCCATCGACTTTCAAAATAATTTATTCACAACTATTATATTCTTTCAAAACTTTTCAGCATATGCTTAATTAAATAGCTAAACTATATTATGTATAATATTTCTAAGAAACAGTTTTTTCAAGATTTAAGTTATATTTTATATTTTAAGGTGTTTCTATTTGGCCAAGAACCGCATGCATGTTATTATTACTTAAAATTAACCTCAAATTAAAATATAATTCTGAAGCATGACTATGTTGTTTAGTTTGTTTTGCTCAAAATTAACCACATTTCTTAGTCACAAATGACTCCAGATGGAACTTTCCGTTTAGGAAAGGAAAGTAAATTCTCTCAAGTAATAGATTTCTGTATCAAAAAATATTGATTTCAACTTAAGACTTGATTGTGAAAGTTTGACAATGGAATTATTCCTCATAAAAATTCATTTTTGTTAACTGAGATTACAATTGTAGTAAAATTGATTTTTATATATCCATTGTACATTCAAAGTTCAGCCTATGTTGTTGCAACGAAATATACATTGTATATTCTATTATTTTTTTTCTAAAAATTACCTACAGACGTACTAGCAACAATTCTAAATTTTGTACGGCACAACAATTGCCTATTTTTTAGATTGAAAAGCGAATTAAAAATTCATAAATGAAAATTGGAACTTATTCACATTTTCAATAGATGCAATTAAAATATCAGTTTCAATTTCTCCTTCACATGACAGATTCAAATGCTTTATAAATTTCACTAAATTCCGAGCTATTTTAATGTTCTTAGATCATATAAAATTGTGAAGCTTATATAAAACATTAATATATTAATCCATTTATTCAATATTCTAATATCATGAGTCCTTTCATGATTATAAAATAATGTGTAAAGTTTTTGCAAGTAAAATTGTTGACAGTTTGAAAACAAATATCATTACAAAGCAGTGTTTTGATGACAAAGTTTATTTATTTTGTTATGATGAACTGAATTGACCTTTACACATGCTAATCAAAATGGGACAACAATGCAAATGCAGTACACTTTCAATTTAATTGAAACAGTCATTGTGAATTTTAAAAATATATAGAAGTTAAGTGTAGTCTGATTAAATCCAGTTAAGATTATACGAATTCTGTAATTTATTTGACTTCCCCAAACCATTCCTTTATTACATAATTAATGATTATAATTTTGGCCAGAAATGCAATGTAGTGGGAATTGATAAAATATTATTCCAAATCTTTTATCTTATTCAACCACAGTACGCTCATTTGTGTGGCAGTTAATGACCCATCAATAAATCGCTCTTCATCAACTGCTTTCATCAGCGACTTGAACTTAGCCAAATTGAAATTTAAAAAGTAAGAATACATAAACAGATTTGGTTTACCTCTAATCTAATAGCGTACAAATAAACTTCGACGAAAACTTTTCATTAAAGAATGTGTAGGAAACCAGATATTATATATATATATATATATATATATATATATATATATATGTTTCAACATTTGAATAAAACCATGGGAAATAATTACATATTCTAGAAATTTACAATTGAGACTAGGGATATTATTTACTAAATTTGAATTTATTATATTTACCTATTCAAAAAAGAATCTCCAATGTTGTTGCGAAATATATTATTTAGGCGAGCAGCAGTGATTTATATTTAAAGTTTTACTCTTACTTATCCATCTGATTACATTCCTGGCCTGATTAGTAATTCTGTATTGGAAGTTGAGACCTGTAGAAGTTATACCAAATTTGTAAAGTCTTAAAATTTAATGTGAATGCAAGAAGAATTTCTGCATTTTTAGGCAGATATAAATAACTATTTTGGCTTTTGCTGGACAAATTATTTTTTTAAAACATTAAATCTCACATTTTTTAATATAACTTATAATATTTATAAAACTAAAATCTTCACTGCAAATATGATTTCCTAAAATTGCTTAAATAATTATGTTTTTGGGCAGTTTTTACCGTTCATAATCTTAACTTGGAAAGTCTAAATTAAAATAATTTTAATATAAATCATGGACAGTATTAACTGTCCTTGCCTAAATTAATCTTTTTTCATTTTTTTTCATGTTGTAATATTACTACCAAACTGCAAATTCATCTCAGATGTTGTTTAGCAATTCTTCAGGGTTATTTTAAAAAAATATTGCATATATTTTTATGTGTTTAGGCGTTTGTTGATAGAATTGTACAAATTCAGTAAAATTGTATTACTTCGACGTTTTATAAATTTTATGTTGAAATATGTCTACCGTTTTTATTTGTGCGTAATCTTCATTCGACTTTCGTATCAATTCCTGTTTGATACACCATTTATTTTGACGTCAATGTATTTTTTATACACGTGTATGTTGTATTTTCAAAATATTACTTCCACATTTTAAAAACACCAAGTCTAATATTGAGGCATGCAAAACAGCATAAAAATTGCTCAAAAATATCTTAAAGTTTTAAAAAACTTACATTGTTCTAAGAAAACATCCATCGATAACTGTGGAAATCCAGTTCGTTTTAGTTCCTCGCTTTCACTAAGCATCTTTGAGCAAAGCTTATTGAGTTGATGTTCAATTTTTTGGACGTTTTGTTGTGGGCATACTACCTAATATTTAGATAAACAACGGTATAATATGTTGTAAATACTTGACTAATAATGTAAAAAAGAACTTGATGAGATAAGGTGTAGCGAGCACCGCGTTTGTCGTTTAAAAATTGAATACAATCGTCTGTTATATGTCTGCACTGAACTCCTTTAAATTCCCTAATATACAAACTTAATATTTAAAAGTTTAATGCAGAGCATTTAGTTTTTCAATCCATGCAAGCAAGTACGATATAAGCTATGGCAAGTGAAGTAAAAAAATATTGAAACTTCATATTTATATATATATATATATATATATATATATATATGTGACAACTCGACCAACCACCGATCTATCCGAAATTTTTATCCAAAATTCTTACTGTATAGATATTTTAGAGGCCTATTTCTTATAGGCATAAGAACCTAAAAAGTTTGTGTTCTCATAGTACAAGTGCTAGAATACTTTCCTCCTACAGGGAACAAATATTTTTTTGGTGCACCAATGACCAAATATATCTAAATATATCTAGATCATAGATATGTATGTATGTATGTATGTATGTATGTATATATACCAATGCGATATATACATGTAAATTACATAGAGAACTTTACTTTTCAATATGTTATAAACAATTGACTTTGCCGATGCTTCATGCTAAACATACAAAGACTGGCGTGTGTATATTACTAATTTTGCATTTTGGCATAAAATTCGTATTATTTAGTAATAAAGAATTTAGTATGAACAGTTCTAATATTCAAGCCTGGAAACGGGTCAACTTTTCTTGACCCTACCCAACCCGGCCCAAACACTTTCTGGCCCGGCCCGATCCAACCCAGATTATGATAATAATAATAGGCCTTTATATTATTTTCTATTGTATTTAATATAATTATAACACATCAAATTGAAATACGATTAAATTAGCATCACTTAAACTAAAATACATGGATACAATTTCAATGAATGTATATGCTGACTCTTGCATTTTGGCCGGTCCACCGGTTTTTTGGCTAATTGTTGACACGATTTGACCCAGCAAGTCTAATTGAGGACTGAACTCAACCCGGCCTACGGGTTTACCCGTTTCGAGGCCTTCTAATAACGCTCTTAAGCACCAAAATATATTGATCCTAGTCAAGCACAGTCACATTGGATTTGCTTGCCGTCCTTTTCTGTTTCCATTACAACCCATTGTAACTTCTATTTTGTCCAAAATTTGCAAAAATGCTAGTGAAGATCCATTGTTGGCTGTCCTGTTCCCTTAATTATGATGTCAGTGTAATGCTTGTCAAACATCCTTAGTGTTGGAAGCTTGCCTTGATTTTTCGTCAAAAACACTGCACGAAATGAGGCAGCTAGGCACGAGCACGGCGCGGCAAGGCGAGGCACGACACGGTACGGCGTGAAGTTAAACAATTTTGAAGCACAAGCCCGGCACCAAAATCTATAAGTTTTTCGTTTAATGTAAAAGGCATCCTAGATTAAACCTGAATGAATAAATGATTTTAGCGGCATCACTTGTTTCAAGTTTCAATAGTTTAATAAATTGTTCAAGAAACACAATTTCCGATGATTTTAATATGCAAATTAATAGATTTAGAAAATTAATATAACAGCACGAGAACGGCACAGCAGGGCACGGCACGAAATAAAGCAAGGAACGGTTCCAACACTGATCATCCTCGTTCCATAATATTGTAAATTCAATACGAATATGCGGTGAGTCAAAAATACTGATGTGCGCGATAACGACAAACATGAAAATAAAAAAACTGTTTAATAACAAATATGTTCGATATTAGAAAATGTTTCGAGATACTGTGGTTTGAAGTCACTTCTTTCAATAATCGCACTTCACCTCAGCACACCGCACCGCACTACAACAAGCAAATATTGAGTGTTACTGCACACCATACATCTTTACCACAGAAGCCTAGTGCTAGTGCATTCCACATTTAATACTACCCTGTTCCAAGTAATTCTGTTAAACATCGATCACTTAATTCTTCATCAAATATACTTCCGTAATTTTTTTCCAGTTTTAAAGCAGCTTTTTGGAGACTGTTATTTTGCTTTTTGTAAGAATTCCAAAAGCCTAAATCTGTTAGACGTCCAAGTTCTAAAAAAACTCAATTTATTAAAAACATATATTGACTGGTCAACTGCACATCCGTTTCATTTTAATTTTGACAGTACACTACAACCCAGTAACAACAGCCATTTTTTAATTCTTAATGGATGCTGGCTTAAAAGCTAAACACTGCCAAAATCTTTCAATCTTTAAAATTGGATGCTCAACCTAAGTATCGTATTTCCACTAAATAATTCAAACTCGATAGATTATTGATTCTATTAACTAAATAATTTAATCCTACTGTCATCTTTTATTAAATCCAATACGTTTTTCATGCATTTTCAATAGACAAACTCTCAAAGTCATTCATGTAATTGATATCTATACATATACATAAACGGCAGTTTATCTTAAGCCAATTTTTTTAGAAAGCGTTATAGTAGAGCTTGAAAAAGCGATATAATGTGAGAAATTTAAGTATTTATAAAGTTAGAAGCAGTGTATGGTGTGAGTAGTCCAGTCGTGCTTTTATGGTGTTCTCATAGACGGTAAGGCGAATTCGCTATTCATAATGGCCATGCATTAAACTTGTTCATGCATTATGGCCATAATGGCCATTCTGTAATGTGTGGTTGGTCGATAGTGAGATGGTTGTATCGTAGGATACATGTGCCAACAGCAATTTAATAAAGTGATTTCAAGGATAGACCTAAATATATATTGTTGTGCAACTATTAACCAAACTAAAATAGATAGTATAGCTAAGAAGAAACGAAATGTTTGGCTATATTCTAATATACGCAGCCTACATTGGTCTGATAGATCTAAATAAGAGAAAGCATGTTTATAAAGCTTAATCACACAGTGCTTAATAAACGTACACGCAGTATGGTAAACATAATTTGCACATAATTTGCACTTATGTGCTAAATATGAGGTACACATTCATGGTCGTCATTGCTGGTACCAGTAAAGCTTGGGATCTCAACAGTAAACTCCATAATATTTAGGAGGGCGGGATATTCTACCACTATGTGTAGTTATTTAAGTAATACTAGCACTATTTGATCGATTAAGATTAGTTTACAAAGATAAGTCTTTTTTAGGTTATAGGTGTGCAGAGAATGCATTGTTTCTTCCAAATCAGAAGTATTCGCTTCTCTGTCAAGTGTTTGTTTTGAGAATTTGAGAATTGCTAGATGTAGATGTTTCCAGCTGTTGTCCATCTGAATAATTGGATTAGGATGATCTTTAGCAGGAGATAAGGATACTTCACCTTTGCTCAGAAATCTAGTTGAGGTCGTATATATTTAATCATTCTGTCATTACACAAGAGCATAATAAGTGGAGAGGATCTCTAATAATTTCATTTGTTCAGTTGATAGATCTCCTTTAGTTGTATGTTAGTATTGAATTTAGATTTCTAACGATGAAGAACAGTTGCAGTAAGCAGTCCATAACCATTGTTGATGTCATGGGCTTACATGGGAATGTGAAGGGAAACCGAGGATATCCATCAACAAAATTTAGAAAATACCGCATTCTCGTTTTAGATGACAAGAGAGCGGCTGCAGAACAAATGCCATCTACCGACGCAATTATACTTCTAGATTGACAATAGTGTAGTAGTCTTGATGTATTGTTTTTAGAGATTTGCTTAACTGTGTTGTTCATCAGCTGCTATATCAGGTTTATACCTGATATAATATTTATAATCTGAAAGTTCAATCTTTCACCTCAAGGAAAGGCACAATGTTAGAATGTGGCTCCAAGTTCTGTAACATTCAGTAAATACCATAGCCTCCAGTTCGAATGCAGACAATTTAGTTTCATAGTTTGATAGTTTCCGAGAAGAAATGTGCCAACAGCAATTTTGGAAGCATCTGTTTCAAGCATTAAGGGGATAGATCTAGATAGTTCTTGTTGTGTTCACGTAATTGGATTAACTCCGAAATGTGAACGGAATAGTTAGGAATTCTTTTTGAATAATATGAAAACTGACGAATCAATCGATTCACTTCCTATAATATTTTAAGAATAGGGAAATTAGAGCTTGATATCACGATGTGGCCTAATAATATATATGAGAATAAGAAAATTTTCTCTTATTAATTACTACAGTAGGTCGAAATCCTTGGCAGCAATAAGGAAATCTTTTAAGTTCTGATCGTGCTCTTTTTGGGTGCTGACGCATATGGCAATGTCATCCAGATAACGGTGAAACTTCCTCAGTTCGTAATTTTCAACAAATTTGTCAGTTGTCAGCTAGAACATAGCAACAGCATTGGTACATCCAAATGGTAAGCATTTAAAATCATAAATTCGGAAACACACGTCAAAGGTGGTTAGAGACCAGTCTTTCTCTTTTAGGAGTATTAATGATAAATTCACTGTGTTGAATAGGCAGTGTTCTGCAATTTTGGAACAACATGTCATCAACATCAATCCGAGGCATGTGCTTATCCAGGGGCGTGAATCGGCCTAATCTAAGAGCCTTTTTGTTTTTCACAACAAAACATTGAGGACTAAATGAGCTTAGACGTTTTAGCAATTTGACTATTTCATTTTTGACAAAATCGGAATGTTTCAGAAAACGTCTTGAAGGAGTAATGATTGTAAAGAGTTTTGAGATATTAATACCAGGGAAAAGATCAAAGCGTTTACCTTTTGTTATGAGATTCAAAAACACCTCCGTTGGTTTTAGACAAGCGCCTAAATTGAATAATCTGAACGTTTTGCTTGAAAACAGCAAGACCGATTATAAGAGGCCTAACTAGATCTTTCAAAGCATGAAGATGAACAGTGTATGAATGCTGATTCATTGAGATGACTACTTTGTGTTGTCAATAATTGCCGAAGATGGTTGTCAGCTAGAGTTATGAGTCCATCATCAGTAGACCTGTATTTAATTCCATTAGAAGTCAGAAACGATAATGAAATGAATGAAAGATCTGATCCAGCATCGATTAGTGCCTTAACAGGATATGTGTAGAGAAAAGAATTTACAGGTAATTTTGAATTGAATGCTGCTAAAATAAAGGATGAAGCACTTTCACTAGAATAAGATCCAGGCATATGACTATCAGATTCTGAGATTACTTCCACATGGTGGAAGCATTAAAAATGGGAAGCAATTTAATAGTATTTGTTTAAAATATTTGTTTGCATTTAACTAAATCTGCTTATTAAGGTTTGACTTATTCAAGTGGGGATAAAGAAAGAGGATCTGAAAATGTCATACCAAACACTTGTGGTATCCATATATATGTAGGGAGCTGTGTATGGAGAGGTGCATCTAATCTAATCAATTATTGGACAAATTGGACAGCATGCAACGAAAAGCGGTGAAGCATAAAATTATTGATAATTACACAATAATACGAGAACTCATATCGAAACTGATAGTAAACTACTTCAACACATTCAACATATAAAAGAAAAACATCTTCAATATTCACATGTACAATCAGATGTGAGTATTCTCTCGAGAAACCTAGAGACCTTTCTTCAATTAAAAATTCAAAAATCGTATCCATATTTCCCAATCGTGTTATTAAATTGCATTAATATTTTTTATGATGTATATTTTAAACGTCTTACAATAGTTAAGTAAAAGTTTTTTCTTCTTCTTCTTGTTGTTGTTGTTGTAATATAAGTATTTACCTATTCAGTTATTATAGATATGAAGATATAATATACTCCGAGTATATAATATACATAATTTATGTTTATTTTCAAGAAAATTGCTAAAGTATCTTTAATATGAAACACTAAATTCATGGTTTACAATTATCGGTATATTATTAAGTTTGCCATTAATTATGGCAATACCATTGTGGTGACCATAATATGGTACATAATGGCATCGCACACCATATCATAATCGGCACCTCTGGATTAGTCACTATCAGGCTACTAAAAAATTTATATAAATTTATGCTTCAATTTCGAACACCACAATAAATTTTACACGCTAGATGGCATAACACAATATAGATACAAATACTATATAGATTCAAATCATTTAGAAAATATAATGTTGTGCTTAGAATTTAGCTGGCGTTAGAAAATTACGAGAAAGGACGAAATTAACATAAAAATTTAAAATAAATGTCATCACTATTTTTTAGGATATCAATAGTTTTCATTACATTTGAAATTCTTCTAGGCAACGATTCATAGACATTTTTGTAAGGAATTGCGCAATTTCCCTCCTTTTGCAGTCGACAAATCGTAGAATCTTCAGTTCTTCTGATATTAATCTTTAATTTCAACATTGATAGCATTCTTTCTATGATATTAAATCAAAAGTTCTTTCTGGCCAATGAGAAAGAATTATACCTCAAATATTTCATATATTCCATGGTCATTTTAGATTTTTGTTAAGTCGCATTTTCTTGCTAAAATTGAAACTCTTCTTGTATTCTTGCGACTATAAATGTTCCAAATTAACAATGTAGGACTCAGATTAAATTTTTCCTGACATCTACACAAGAAACGAACCTAGATAGCCCTGTTTTGACTTTTGAAAATTTGAAGGATGGCAATTGATAGCTCTCAACGCTTTATTAAATGCATATAGTTATCTCCTTATAGCATATTGGGGTATTATATATATATATATATATATATATATATAT
>CABFPE010000450.1:650375-662714 GCA_900660155.1 Hofstenia miamia
AAAATATTTTCCCAGTGAAACAGCAAATTTCAGAAATTTTTGGAATCCACAAAAACAGACAATCGAAATAAAATTTTCTTCCGAAGTTTTGTGGAATCCACAAAAATATTTTACAAGTGAAATGGCAAATTTCAAAAGTTTTGTGGAATCCACAAATATATTTTCCCAGTGAAACAGTAAATTTTAGAAATTTCTTGGAATTCACAAAAATAGACAACCGAAATATAATTCTCTTCCGAAGTTTTGTGGAATCCACAAAAATATTTTACAAGTGAAACAGCAAATTTCAGAAATTTTTGGAATCCACAAAAACAGACAATCGAAATAAAATTTTCTTCCGAAGTTTTGTGGAATCCACGAAAATATTTTCCCAGTGAAACAACAAATTTTGTGGAATTCACAAAAATAGACAATCGAAATATAATCCTTTTACAGAAAAGATTAACACTTCTAAATTTACTTATCAAATGCTTGTTACACTGCATCAATTACTAAGTTCAAAAATATATCATAAAAAACTTAATTATACTTTTACAAATCAATCATGATAAGACTGCAGCTTCCTAAACAACATAGTGATAATGCAAGCATTTGAATATAGGCATGCAAAATTAAGACATAGCATAGAATATATATTCAAACATTGTTTCAAATTGAAGCATCTAGTAGCAAAATCCTTTAGTCACACTCTATGCTATTGAGAAAATTGGCAACAAAATTGAAAGAAAGCGTGAAATCTAGTTTACAATTATAACATATTTTGCAAATCAAATAAACTAATTGAGCTATAGTCTCACAAAATGGCCTAATTTCATAAAAATGCCAATTTTTGCTATTTTTAAGGCAAATAAAAATTTCTTTTGCCCATTTATTTACAAACTTTTTACGCATTCTATAAAATAAACTCTGGAAAAATTTGGTACAATAGTTTCTTAACTTTGAACCCCTAAAATGCCGAAATTTTGAAAGAAGCAACATTTTACCTGCGGATATCCCAAACATTTTACATAACCGGAAATTGGGAACACATTTAATTGAGTTCAATTTATATAAAAGTTTGCTAATCAAATAAAACTGTTTGAACCATCTAAGAATATCTTCCTTAACAAAAATACCACTTTTCACATTGATAAAACCTAGAAAATTGTGATAGTTTATTGTGGTGAATTTTATATATTTGCTGCGCTATGAAGAAATCATTGTTGGTTGAGATAACATTCTTTTTCTATATATATAAATATTAAAAACCTATTTTCAACTATTTTTACGACTAAAGCAAACTTGCATTTTTTAATTTTCATAAAAAATAATTTCTAATATTAATATTTTTATATCAACGTCTTTAACATAGTATACAACCATTTTCATGTTTAAGGAAACAGTGATTAAGAAATGGATGAAATACATTTAATTTTTTTAGAAAATTTGTAAGTGTGTTTAGTATCCCATATACCTTCACCTGCAGGGAAAATGGGGCGGTTGAATACAGAAGACTAAATTCCACTTTACAAAAGCATGTAAATAGTTATTGTAAAGCATATATATATATATATATATATATATATATAAGTTTGAGTTAAAACTTAGTGTTTTCAACCTCCTATTCATCGGAAGATAGCGTATTATTTTAGTAAAACAAAATTCCCCAAATTACTGCAATTTTGAGTGCAAACTTCTTCACTTTTGCTTATAGATTTCTAAGCAAATTGAAAACATAAGTTTGTGCAAACGAAAATTTTTAAGCATGCCCAAAATGTGGATGACCTGCATATACATATCTATTTACTATCTGCATTTCCAACATGTTATAGAACTCAGAGATGTAAGTTGGGCGGGTCAACCCATGGGGCAAAAGTGGGGCAAAAACACTCTTGAGTTGAGAAAACTGAACCAAAAAATTGCCAATTTTTAGATTGTATGTGTAATTTTCTTGCATCAAAGTTCTGTGCTTGCTAAATTTTTGTCGCATTTTGAAAAGTCAATTACCATGCATTTCTAAGTCTTGGTGAAATTTGATTCTATTCAATAATACCAAGGTCTATTTTATCTGATTTCTCATCAATAGATTTTCAATTACACTGGAAGCTTTGCAATTAACCTTGCATAATTATATTGCATGATATTAGTTAAATTTAAATTGTATTTTTCTATTACTAATGTTTTTAATTGGTAGTAATAGTAGAGATGGCATTTGAAAAATTATTCTGTATCTTGAATTAGACAAAGTACTTTACTTAAAATCTCTTTCTTAAAATCTCTTTCAATAAATCAATGTTTTTTATTGATTTCTTAGTGGACCACAATCTCTATTTTTGCCAATCAAATGGAAAAGTTTCTCACGAACTTGTAATACAGCATCTGAATGTCCTTTGGACCAACTTCAAATTACAAGATTTTTTTGAACTCCGAAGATTTAATGAAATTGATCTATCGATAAAGAAAATAGAATCTATTTTAGATGATCTAAAACCTAGAGGCTGTGGTCTTGACCAAATTTCAAACAGTTTTCTAAAAATATATGCAAATGAAATGTCTATTCATTTATTAAAGCTCATCTAATTTATTATTAGTGATGGTAAGTACCCTGAGATTTGGAAAATTGAAGAAATAATTCCTGTCCATAAAAAGTCTCAAAATCGGAGTTTTCAAATTATAGGCAGATTAGCATTTTATCTAAAGTTTTCCTTCTTTTGGAAAAAGTTATATTTGATACATTATATCCAATAACTACTAATCTGATATGGGATATATGTATAAGAATAAATTTAAAATTGGTGGTAATTTTCTTAAGCTGTTAGCTTCCTACCTAAGTGGACGTACTCAATTGGTTTCAGTAAATTCACATACAAAGCTTAAGAAAGTAAAGAGTAGAGTACCACAATGACCCTGCTTGGGTCCAATTCTATTACTTGTTTTCATTGATGATATTACTTGTTATTCAACTTCGTTTATGTTATTATGTGCGGATGATATAAAATTTTTTAATAATTTTGAACATGAATTAGATAAGGACATATCGAGTCTCAAACATTGGACGGAAGTTAAAAAAATGGAAAATAATATATGTATAAATCCGAAATGATTAGTTTTGATAGCAACTTAGTACCAATTAATAGCATCCACTTTAAATATACAGAACCAAATAAAGATCTAGGTGTTATATTAAGTAGAAAACTTTCTTGGACTCAGCACATTGACACTAAAATTTCGCAATGCAATGATCTTCTGAGAATGCTTCAAAGAACAATCCCTAAAAATAGAGATTCTAATGTGAAAATAAATCTATACAAGTCATTGATACTATCAAGAATTATGTACACGAGTGTCATTTGGTATCCCAATCAGCAATCTTAATAAACTTGAATCTTTGCAAAACCAATGCTCCAAATGGTTTTATGGCCATGATAAAGATCTCAGTTACATCAATCGAATGAAGGCCTCTAGTATTTGCCTATTAGTTTATTACTGCAATTAAATGATCTAACGTATTTTATCAAATTTATTAAAGGTAAATGCAAAGCTATAGGACTTTATGATCACATTGTAAAGTTGATTCTGGCAATCGTCGTCAAAAAACACTAATTCAATAGAAACGAACCAGAAAAAGGAAAACGGATCATTATTTATTTTATAAGGATTATTCCCTTAGTAAACTATATTTTCCAGTGTCATTCCATCAATTTATAAAGAGAATGCTCCAAAAAAGTAAATTGAAAAGAATATTTTTTGATTATTTTCATAATGAATATAATCAATATAGTTGTAAACGATTTATAAAATGCTCTTGTATAGCTCACACTGAGTAAATCGAACATTTATTTTATTTATTAGGCAGTAAGTATTCAAAATATTTTGCAGTTGTGGTGTAGTGCTATGAAAATTTCAATAGAACAAATATGGGGTAATAATATATCACAAGTATTTTTTGGAACAGAATTTTTTTGGTGGGGCACTTTTGGGCGGGAGAAGATATAGCGTTGGGGCGATATGGGGCAGATGTCAGCAGGTGGAAATGGAGCTGGGCACATAAATCTTCCCCAATTCCATCTCTGATAGCACTACAGAAGATGTTTTTTGTAGTGGCGGTTTATATATATATATATATGTTTATATATTTATATGTGTTTATAATGTTGATTAATTAGGACCTTAATTTAAATACTAGTTGCCAATTTTCTGATCTGTTAAGTTTAAGTGCATCACTAAAAATTACACTGTATTTTTAATCGTATTTTATTTTATGCTAGGATTTAATATTTTTGCTCAGTATAACTAAAGAACACCACAAAACTACAATTTATTAAACTACTCACTACCAGTGGTTATCATATGCATGGCCGCCTTTACAAATGTGAGGTAAGTGCCAGTAGTACATATATAGTTTCTTTGTTAATTTTTCTTTTATTTTTGGCAATTTTTTATCAGCAAGGCTGGATAGATTTCAAAATATTTACACTAGAGGCTTTCATTTGCAAACCAGATTGATAATGTAAACTTTTTATCGAAACTATTTTTTAACAACCACATGTATTTATATCCCTATGTACATGTACATATACATGTATTAAGTTTACAAACTTATTAAAAATATAATGAATCTTTCTTCATATAAGCTTTGTTATTACAGTAATTGTTTCCTACAAACTATATATAAGTTGAGAAATGTTTCTCGTATTTATATAATTATTTTTCTTACATTTTCTTACAACTTCTTAAATAACGTATATTTTTTTTCAAATATTAATTTGTTAAAATTAGTAGCACTGAGTGAATGGGTTAAATGTTTCCAAAAATTAATAGCTTTAATAAAATCAGGATAAAAGAAGTTTCCATCAAATTCAACTTTAATGGTTATCGATTGAAAAACAGTGGCATCTTTGTTTGGAATGGCGACACAAAATATTCCAGAAACGATTTATGCATAGTATTTGCGACTCAATGTAGAATTATCACTTTTAATTTTCTTAAGACGCTTCACTTCTATCACATTCATCTGAAACATTAGGAGTGGCTGCTAAAAGTGGGCAATGTTTACACAAATGTAAACCACATTTCTAATCTAAAACAACGCTCAGTAATCAATACGTACTTTTTACATCTATTTTTTGCAAAAACCTTTATATGTACTTAATAATTTAGTTTTATTAATAGACATTATATAATAATTGAACTGTCTGAACCCTATGAACATGTGACACAAGATCTATTATCTACTGCTTCATTAAAGATCATCTTTTGATTGCTTGTTTTTACACTATTTTGTCACCTGTTACTTTCTAAGTAACCATTTGGTGAACATTTCAAAACGTTTGAAGCTGCTCTGTTCAAACAAATTTTTCCAGATGTCGTTTTCGACAGCTTTAAGGTTTGCTATTCCAAGCTAGTGAATATCAGTGAAAAGGTACTAGAGTATTTTCAATATATTGCAAAATTAATATGCAGTACACAATATTGGTCGAAATGATATCATTAAGTTATGAATATAAGCACTTGCAAATCTATTTGTGGATTTGTGTGTAGTTGGATAAAGTGGATGAAAAATGTGTCCACTCCATAAATGGTAAGCATTTAATGATTTAATTTTTTATTTGCAATCCTTGTCGGATACCATTATTAAAACCTCTTTAAATATAAACTTAATAAAGTTAGTTATACAGTTAAAATAAGATAATCTATATTCATTTGAATTTTTGCAATATAAAATTGATTTTTCAAAGACATTAATAACTACAAAGTACATAAAAAACGAATAAAAACAAATACAAAACTACTAACTCCTGCTAGTTTACTCATTTCGATTTATTGTGTAGTCGTTATTATAAAATTTAAATTCTATCCATGATCTACCTGATATAAACGTTTGTTTGAGAATAATTGATTTTAGCTCTTTCTTTAATTTTTTTAAGTTGACTATTATTTTCATTTCTTTTGGTAACTTATTCCATTTATAAATTGCAGTATTAAGGGATTGACTCATATATTTTTTTTAATTTTAACATTAACACGTGAATTGTTTTTTGATCGTTTATTTTGTTTTAGACACTGTCGAAAGTGATGTCTCGTCGTAAAGTATTAATAAATTTGAAGAAATACATATTGTAAAAAAATAATTTAGAAATACAATCTTTGTTTTAGAAACCTTTTTATTACAGACATTTAATGCTCAAGTTAAACTCCAAGCTTATTTAGCATTAGACTGTGTACAATATTATATAGAATATTTGCATTGCTTGAATTGCTCACAAAGTAAGCATGAAACATTTGAATTATTGCAACTGGGGTAACTGTTGGGAAACATCTCATTCAATGATAACTAACCATGGAATCCCACAAGGTTCAGCACTAGGACCCATATTGTTTAACATATATGTAAATGACATCAAATTTGATAATAAAATAAAGTGCATACAGTATGCTGATGATACTTTATTAGACACAACCAAACGAATATTTACACAATGCATTAGACAGAGCTATCTTATATTTTGATAAGAATAAAATAAAGCTTAATATTGAAAAAACAAAGTTCATGGTCCTAAACAAGCAAATGATGAGAAACTAAGCCTACAAGTAAACAGTAAAACCATTGAAGAGGGAAATAAAATTGTATACCTAGGTATTATTTTTGATAATAAATTAATATTTAAAGAACATATGAACAAAATAATAAAAAATGGCTCAAGGGATCAAAACACTCTGTAAATTACAAAGCTTTATACCAATTAAATGGAAAATAATGATATTGAAATCGTATATTCTGCCTCAATATTTATATTCATCATGTTTGTTGGCAAACTTATCTAAGTGATCAAAAAATAAGTTAGAAAGAATGTTGAATTGGAGTTTAGCTATCATATGTGAAAAAAGCAATCAAAAAACAAGAATTTACAATCTTTTTTCATTAGACTATCTACAAAAACTAAAATCACTACAAATATTTTTCAAAATTAGATCAAACCAAGATATTTCATCAAAACTCCTTGTTAGAACTAAGTGCTATAGAAAATTTAAATTTAGAAAGAATCATGAACTATTTTATTAATTACTGTATTGATCTGTGGAACAGATTATCACCTGAAATTAAAGAAGAATCTAATTTTAAAGAATTTAAGAAAAAAATTAAATTAGAGTTATCACCAAAGAAAGGCAATTATTTGGATATTCAAAGAACAAAGTCTATAACTAAGTAATACCAATTTGTAACTGATCAGAATTAAAAAAAACAATTTATTTTAAACTTTAATAAGTATTTTTATACTTTTGTGTATTATATAAAGGTTTGAAAATAAATTACTTTATTATATCTTTCTAATAACTACAGCCATTTTTTTAATAATAGCATGTATTTGCGACGTGAAATTAAGCTTTGAATCTATTGTTACTCCTAGATATTTAAGCTTAGTAACAGGTGTAATAGATTAATTATTGAAGTTAATCCTAAAATAGTTGCTGAATTTCATACAATTCGATTCAATACTTTTACAGCGTTATCTAACGATTTATTTCCATAGTAAATAGATCATAAATCATTTCCTTCATGTCATTCACATAAAGATTAAAAACCAGTGGGCCTAGTATGGTTCATTGTCATTGGACATCATTATTGACTGACAACCAATTTGAAAAATGATTATTTAACATATTTCGTTGAAATCTATTAAGTAATTAGACAAAGTGAGCATTGTTAAGAGAAAAACCAATATTTTTGAATTATTTTTATAAATATCTCATGATTAACAGAATCGAATGCTTTTGAGAAGTCTAGACAGGCAATCACAAGAATTTTTTAGAATCTAATAATGTTCTCAATTTTTGCTGGTATTTGTATAAGTGCATCTGATGTTGAATAATTTTTTCTGAAACCGAATTGTAATGTGGACCATAATTTATAATTATTTAAATGAAGTGTAATTTGTTCGTGTAATAGTCTCTCAAATATCTTACGGATTGGTGACATGATAGATATATGTAGATAGCTTTTTGGGGGCACTTTAGGTAATTTTTTTGGAAATTGGAGTAATACGGATCTGTTCCAAGAAATCTGGAAAAATACTCAATTTTAAGCATTTTCTAAAGATACGTTCACAGTGGAGAATGACCATTCCTTTTATAAACGAGCAGAGAACATATTTAACCCTTTGAGAAGTAAACTGAAACTGCTTTATTAGTAAAAACGTATAATTTATATTAAGCAGATGATAAGAAACACCATATCACTAAAATTAAATTTTGAAATGCTACACTAGGGTGGTACACATATGTTTACTTGCAGTCCTTAAGGAAGTCCATTAATGATTTCCAAAAAATGAATGGCAAGAAACTAGGATAGATATTTCTCCACACATATTCGTTGACTAACTCTCTTTTTAACCACGTCATTCATTTAAATATGTATATTTCCTCATCAGTGATCAGATTGAGCAAACAGGAATATAATGCTCAGGTAGAAAAGACAAAAAGTTTGTGGAGCAATTAGCAATTTGACTGAAACTACAAATATATTAACTTGCCATTATTATAAGACTAGTCATGCAACAAACCCATAGAGCGCAATTTCGAAAATTATTTAATATTGACCTTGAATTACCCTATATAAAAAATAGAACTTGTAAATTGGCTCTGCCTTTTTAAAATTGCATATAAAAAATAGTTGCAAATTTGAAATGATGCGTAAATAAATTATTAAATTTTTCAAATAAAAAATTACAAAATATATACACATTAATTAAATATAATACTGCATATAAAAATGAAAAATATTTTCACATTCGTAGGGTTCTGTAATACTTTACGAATAAAAAGTTGAAACAAAAACAGATTCATCCAAATTGAGAGTAGCATGCCACCAATTGTTGGGAAAGAATACAATATCACCAGGATACAAAGTGCATTCCAATGGTTTTTCGTTCTCTGCCAATTTGGAATAGTGATATGTAAGCCAACTCAATGTGGATTCATCACCACTGTCCTTAAACTTAAAATGCGGTGGATAAAAGAACCATCGCTTACGACCAAAAACAGTTTCAGCAAAACCAGGCCCATGGAAATGAAAAGGCACGCCAGATCCTAAACACTAACGTTTTGAAAAACAGAAAGCGATAACACGTATAAAATTGTTGCCCCATGCAATGAAATAAAAAAACCGATGCATGAAAATAATAATAATGAAAATTAGATAAATTGATAATGTCTATTGACAGGATGTTACAATGAAACTTTCTTAACACTGACACACAGAATTTTAACCAAATATTGGAGAATACTCTCACAGTTTTCTTTGAATTAAACTTACAAATATCTCTCTAAATAATTTTAGTCATTTATTTACAAAATTACAAGAAATCTCTAAAACCAAAACAAACCAACTAAGCTTCCAAACAAACAATGCGAGCAGTGAGTTAGAGCGGTCTATAGCCTGTATGGTTTGAGAAATTCTACTTCACAATTTATATGACAAAATGAGTTATTTCAATTTATTATTATTATTGCTGTTAGCACAAAGGAAATGCAGTTTATGGTTCTTAGAAATCCATAGCAACTCAGCCAAAACACTGCTATAAACTGAACGTTAAAAAGTATTTTTTAACTTTGATAGATTGCTTAAGTAAACCAAGTAAATTTGCAAAAAATAATAATAGAAATGAATTTTCCATGTCATTGTGCAAAGCTTAATTGTACCGCACAAGCTGTGATGGAAGACAACACATGTTGCACGTAGATCACTAAAATCAACATCCATTCAAACGCAGTTGTAATAACTGGATCATGTCGATAATAAACTTAAGGAAGAATGGAATCAAATTAAGTTGAAAAGCGTAAACAAAAAGTATTTCTTAAATCTTAAACGCGATTCGAACTTTAGTGTCTATAGGTAACCAAATGAAATTTTAAAATTGCAACTGACCAAGATCACGAAATATCTCTGCAAACATTTTGAACACAAAACGCTACTGTTAATAATCAGAAACTGAATTCTGCTTAATGCAAAAATAATTTATGCTTCAACATGAATACTTTTAAAATTGAACTTATAAATAGTTTACAATGTGAAAATAACGCGCATTAACCGAAATGCTAAGGAAAATTTAATAAAAACTATAGAATGAATTGATAAGATGTTTCCAAATAAAACACTATGTAAAACCTGCAAAACATTGACAATACCCAATTGTGACTGATTATCAATATATTTAGAGATGCATAAACTGCAAATAATCATGGTAAAAAATCCAGAAGTAAACTGCTTTTAATTACATGGACCGTCCTTTTGCTAAAATAGAGTAGCAGTTGCACTTCTTAAATAAAAACTTCAATATTTATATAAACAAAATTCATACCAGGTGGAGCGATTCCAAATGATATGAAAGGCTTTAACCCAGGTAAACTATATGAGGGGATTGAAAATTTTTTGTACAAAGTCTGCCATTCATCATCAGAATTGTCACCAAAGAAATACAATGTGTCTTTTCCACTTAAATTTAAAGTAACTGGTTGAAAAGAATTTTGAATATAATCGGAAAGTTTCATGCTAAACTTGTCATAAGAGTTTCTGTTTGCAGTTGACAATACAATTGTCTTATTTCCATACTGTGCCAAAATGCTGCTTTTCGTAACTAGACTTTTAAAATGAGAGTTTGCCTCTGAATCAGTAATAATGACAGGGCTAGTATTTGAAAACTCTTCCAAAAACTGAGAGTTTGTTAATTTATGAATGGAGCGGCGTGGAACTGTACATGGACCATCTTTATATTCAGGAAAAGTCCGCCAATAATCAGATTCTAACGATAATACAAAGTTTTTAAAACAAAATACAAAAATACATTGAAGCAGCATCTAAATATTTCATGGATTGCAATAATAAATGAACATAGTTTATCAAGTGGTAAAAATTACAGGCTTTATGTTGATTAAATTAAATATTGCTATAATTGAAAATGATCAATAGAAGAATATAGAGATGAAGGCGTAAATACATCAAGTGGAGTTAATCATTAAGTGAAAGATAAATGCAAAATCATAAAATAAACATACATAATTCTGAAAAATAGATTTTAATGGAAGGCCCATTCTTTTTACAAAAATAACAATTACTATGATAGAATTTGTGGTCAAATATAGTTTTCAAGATGTAATATGTTAATCAACACATATATACAGGATATTAACGAACAGTATAATTTGCAGAAATGATTATTTACTGAAATGTACAAAAATATGAATGGATTAGACAAATACAAGAGAATGAATACTAAAATCAGGTAGGTTCAAGGAATGCTAGTGAAATAAATTTAAAACAATTACTCGAGTGAGAAAATATGTATTCATTAAGCATAATAGAATGGGACAAATGGATTTTCCTGAGTGCTGTTTCGAATTTTTCAGTGCAAAACTGACGAGCGCAGGGAAGGATTCCATGAAAGTGATCAAAAGGTTTTAATATTTTAGTAAATAACTTCGTTCCAATATGAATGCACGAAATTTGTGCATCTTAAATGGATGATTGGAACAGGAAAACATTTTACGCCCACGATTAATAATACGCAGTTTTTTTCAAGCTAAATCGGCAAAACGCTAAAACAAGCAATGTAGAGTCCATGAATAAGGCAACTTTTGTAAAGAAAGACTTCAACAAATTATCTTAATTGTCTAATACACAATAGATTTGAGCAGATTTTTTGCAACATGAAAATTCTATTTAGAGTTAGATCAAAAAACCATTTTTCAAACTTTAATATGGAATAAAATGATGTTGAAAAATAATACAATATACTAAATTTTTTCAAAAAATTAAAGATTGCAATAAAATACATCAATTTCCATACATTAAAACATCTGTAAGAACCCTAAAATCAAAAGTTAAAATGCTTAACAAAGATCTAAATAATACATTCATAACACCAATTTTCAAATCATTAAGGACATCTGATATCATCAAAAAATAAGGATTGTCAAAAATAGTACATTTGTGAAACAAGTCATTTAATTAGAACAGCAAAAGAACATATTAAGGGACATTTAAAGTCAGAAATATTTATGCATAAACATCAATCAAGCATAAAAATTTGTACAATATTAAAAAGAATTAAGGACTTAAAAATAATGGAAGCTCTTTACGTTAAGAACAAATATAAAGAGTAATTACTTAATTATCAACAAAGTTCAAACATATTAAAGATATTTTAAGTGTATGCATATTTATAATTTAATAGATCTTGTGTTTACTGTAAATTTATGTTGCCGCAATTTTGTTCTGAGGATGATTTTAAAAAATCGAAAGCGTTAAACGTTGTGGTTAGTTCCAATCAATATATATATATACATATATATATATATATATAT
>CABFPE010000450.1:663714-692083 GCA_900660155.1 Hofstenia miamia
TATATATATATATATATATATATAGGACGGCAGTCTTCATGTATATTTTTGGTAGCAAGAAATGCTGAGGAGGAATTAAGTTGGGGAATGATTGTTTTTAAATTCAGCCCAATCCTCCTAAATGTTAACCATAAGACTGATACTAACTCTAATTAAATGAATAATTCTTTAAAAATTTAAAACGTTTAACTTAGTGTTTCGCTGGCCAACCAATTAATGAGCTTTCTAAGGCTATAGTTTTTCAATCATATACTTTGACAAAAAGACACATTGCTCAAATCACCCAAATTTTGTTAACTAAAGGTAATTTAAAGCGCTGTATATACATGCAATTAAATTGCAAAAGTAAATTCTAATATATCACCAATCAAATATATAAAACTCATTCAATATAATGGAAGTATTACAACTTATATTACAAAAAATAATGTGAAGACATTAAATGATATTGATGCAAGTTTTGACAAAATAATAATGATTCTGACTTGATAATGCCATTAAAAAAACAAAATCATGCTTAACGGATCACTATTGGCCGTTAGTGGTGCATGGTACCAACATTTTTTCCTGTTTATATTACTTCAAAATCCTTGTATGAATAGTTGCCTTTATGTGGCTATATTGTACCTGGAAAATAAAAATGACGAATACAAATTCATGAAAAATGGCGCTATTTATATGCGCGTAGCATCTGTTGACACTAAATTTGCACATTTTGAGGAAAAATTTTTTAGCACTAAATAAAAGTCTATTAAGCTGGAACGTGGAGAGGGACGATAGCCGAGGAATGAAGTAGCGAAGGTTGTCATGCGATGGAATCCAATAAACTGTAATACTCTTGAAGTAGACCATGAGTGCAAGTGCTGCAGAATTTGTCTTTCAGTCAAGAGTTGCTCCATTAAATATAGATATGCCTCGTATATCCATTTTGTTTGAAGGTATTTTTACAGCAGCACTGAATAAATATCTTATACTTTTCTTTACTATGTGAGGATAATTTACCATTAGCTGACTGTAACAGCTTTGTTTATTGAATTTGTTTATTGAATTGTTTGAAACGAGTTGATCAGTTAAATTGACATCAAAAGTAAGTATCAGAAGAAGAATCAATTACTCTTGTAGATATAGCAGGTAGCATTGCAAAGAAATATAAACGGTACAGGGTGGAATCACCTTGTCTTGAAAATTCAGAGTTAGTTAATCGCAGGAAACTTACTCATCCTTCAAAAGAACTTGTAAACCTTATAGTTTTTTTAGCAAGGCCATCTGTAGGAAGTCTGCAGTTTGAATAATTTCTATCACAGCGAACTCACATGACTGTTGTAAAGATCTCAAAGTATTTGAAACTTTAGCAAACATTGTGATTTCTAGAATCTGCAAGAAACGTTGTTTAAAACAAAGCGAGAATTCCGCGAGAAATTTCTTTAGTGTATTTCAATTTTTTTTATAAAATTTGATAATAATGAAAATAAATGAATTTTATTTTTGATAACCATGCAATATGTATAGAATTAATTTTAAAATTTCAAGAGAAATTGTTGGGCCTACAATAATTTGATATGTTTTGGTGACGAGTGCGCAATGTAAAAATTTGTTGGATAAAATTAATTATTCTTGTTTCCATCAAAAATATGCATATATATATATATATATATATATATATATATATATATATATATATATAGTATATAGATTAACAACAAAGATATGCCATCGAATTTAGCTTGTCGTTTGTATTTATTGCTTTTTTAATTGCCATTTAAGTACGAATTTATTTCCCGTTGAAAAGCTATAATATATTACCGTAAATATATTGATACTGTTTTACACCACGTTTATCGAAAGAAAGTTTAAACAAACTTTAAGTAATCTTTGAATGTTAACCACATCACCAATGTATTAAACACTTTGAAAATAGATTTTTGTGACAATTATATTAGCATACTAAAGACATTGTATGTATCATTGTATAAATCTATTTTTCAAAGTCCTGAGTTAAGGTGGTGCAAAACTTTTATGTCTACTAATATAAAGCAGTTTCTTACGAGGCTATATTATGATTTTATGATTTGCTTAACTAGTTTGGAAAATTTTCGATTATGCAAAATGTTGATTTGTATAAGGTTGCTTTAATGTTTTATTATACCTATATATAAACCAAGAAAATTTTAATATACAGGGTGTTCGAAAAGTCAATGTGCATTTAAAATATTTTTCTTAAAGAATTATAAGCGGATCTCCGAGTACTCTGAAAGAAAAGGTTTTCTCAACAACCCTCACATCGCTATAGAGCCTCAAAAGGCATTGAAAATGGTCTTCTCGAACATGCAAAATCGCTTGAATTGAAGGCAGAGATTTTCAGCACCGTTAGTAATGTAGGTAAGTAAATATCTGACATCTTAATGAATATTGGACACCTCATTGCAAAAAAGTAGGTCCATTTATAATGCAAACACATTAGAATGAATATTAATTCATAATTCAATAAATTCTAATTCTAATATGACCAAGTTAGGAATTTATGACAATAACTAACTTGTCATTGAACTTATTGAACTCTGAAATCAGAATATTTAAATCATGAATTAAGGCATGCTCAGAGAATTTTTAAGGAACAGATGTCTAGTAGCTAATCAAAAGATAACCAAACAGAAATTGCATATAATTTGCAAAAACGTGTAGTCATGTATGTGAAAAGAATCAGGAGGGTCCGATTCAATGGAATTATGCAGTTAAATAGTAACTAGTACATGTATATTGAAATGGAAACTCTCCAGTACGAAATAACTAATGGCTATTTTACGTTTAACCGTTTTATCATAATCAGTTATAGCTTTTTTAGTCGCATTTTCAAATCGAATTTCGAGTTCGAAAATATTTTTGAAGATAGAAAATATCCATTTTCAAAGAAATTTAAAATTTGATTTTTAGAATATTATCAAACGAATTTTTGATAATATCTAAGTATTAATAAGTCCAGTTCCAGTTCTAATTTAAAAACTGTTTTTATTTGATAAAGAAACTAAGGAGTAAGCAACTCTCATTGAAATAAGAGAAAGCAAATTGGAATTCCTGCAATCTATTCAAGGAAAGAGCCTTCTAATTTTTCAAAAGTTTTATGTCTCAACATTTGATTGTTTCCAACTAGTTCTATAAATTTATCAAATTTTGAGCTTAGTGTTAGTAATGAATGTTTGAAGAAGTATTTCATTTCATTTTAATATATAGGCATAGGAATATTTTTGTTTGAATTTTTTTCGATAAAATTTGCAATAAACTTTTCGATGAGATTTACTTCCACTGTTAATTTATTAATCAATCTATATTCATACATTTAGTGATTTGATTTTTGACTTATTTTATTACTGACAAATAGTAATGAGATCACGCGGAGTTGACAGCATATAAGTCCTACAGGAATAAGTCCTACACGATTAAATCTTGCATGATTAAATGTGGAATTACATTACGTATCAGTGCATAAACATAACGAAGAGTTTTTCTGAACGAGAGCCTTAAATAATTCCTTTGCAGTTCTTTTTAACGCGAGTTTAGGAGCAGAAGCGACATGAATATTATGACGAGTCGCAAGCACATTAGCGGCGTTATTTTACTTTAGGGGACCCAGTTCGAATGACGTCATAAAATGGGTATTAAACTCTTATGTTAACCCTAACCCTTCATCTAAAACTTAAAAATTTCGCAATAAATTAATCACCATGATGAAATGCAATGCAATTTCAATTGTTAGGATAAAGAGTTAGGGTTATTCGTGCGAAAAGGAACGTTGTGCTTTTTATAAAGAAAGAATTCCGGACTTTCTAGAGTTGAGAAAGCCCATGAGACCAATTGAAGGGTCCACCACTAAGCCAAGGACTTTAACAAAATCATTTGCGGGTAGCTCGCTGTCTTTAACAACAATTTTGACAGGCTTTTTCGAGCGGAAAATAATTAGGAACATTGATTGTCATCCACTTTATAAATTCTATAATATCGTTGTTCAGGACATCGGAACTCCCAGATAACGTTTTGCAGTTGCTTGCATAAAGCATATAATTACTCATAAAGCAGTCTGGCATATCATTAATACAAATTAAAAATAAATGCTGCCCTGTAGCACACTACTAATTACTGGGGAAATAGTCCAATTAATATTGACAACTTGGCTGTGGTTACTTAAATAAGCAACGTACTGATCATCCAAGCCAAAAAGACGAAGTTTTTGAAGCAAAATTTGATCCGGCAACCTGTCAAAAGCTTTCATGTAATCAAAATTAACCAAAAACTGTCTTCATTGAGGTCATCCTTTTGGTAAATCTCGTCTAAGAATAACTGAGCAACAGTGGACCGTTTCTTAATAAACCCATGCTGCTTTGGGGACAGCTTCGGAACAAATTGGTTATAAAGGTGCCTGAAGGTAATCTCGAAGGCTAAGGAGTACCTGGCAAGTAAACTAATAGGACGATAATTTCTAACATTGCTTCTGTCCCCTGCTTTATAAACAGGGATAATATAAGCAACTTTCCAAATGGCAAGAAAGGTCACAGTAGAAATACCCAGATAGAGGGCAACAAACCGTTGGGCAAATAAGTGCAAGAATTTCCCAGTAATCCCATCCGAGTTGGTCTCAGAGGTAGCATTAAGCAGTTGGTACACGTTGAACACTGTAAAAGTGACATCATGAAGGTGAATATCGGGTTCTGAGTAGTAATCAATGGGGAGATTGAAGCCATAATGGTTAAAATTTTCTGCAAAGAGCGCACTAAAAGCAAGACATTTATCATAGTAGTATAACGTAAGTCACCATCATTCATTTTACTAGGAAGACTCTTACTTCCTTGCAAGTGCATCAAGGCGGCAAAACATTCCCTCGTGTTAGAATGTTCAAATTTATTAATGAAAACAGCCTTATCAAGTTCAATAGAGTTCGCGGAATCTTCTCTCACCTGAGCGGTGCGGCTGTCAGGCCACATACTATTCAAGATTGCTAATGTGATTCCAATAGTGAAAAAAGCCAATGCAATGATAAATTGTCGCCGTCCTATTTACTTTTGTCTATCCCGTCCAAATGCTTGGACTCAAGCTCCTTATCGATACCAATGAATTTGCCTACCTCAAGAAGAGGTCGACTTGCTCTGCCCTGAGTTCTGTTGTTGATGAAATTGCAAAGATTCTTAATTCTGGTGACTGTGCTCTCGTCCAAGCTTATGATCTAAACAAAGCCTTCTACACAATCCCCCCATGCTCACTAAAAAAGCTGGAATTGAGAAGGGAATTATTAAATGGGTTGCCAGCTATCTTGATGGACGTAGTTTTTCTGTGGTGAAAGTAGTGGCTAAAGGTATGCCTCAAGGGTCCCTCATTGGTCCGTTACTCTTCATATTCTTCATGTCGGACTTTACCACCAGATCATTTCTCATCAAATTTGCCGACGATCTTACTACTGTCACCAGAATCACTAAAGAATGTATGGCCTAATTCTCAATCGCAAAGTCTCGGGAAGTGATTGTGTTGCTTAATAGAAACGCAAACATAATCCTTCTTGATGACATAGATCAAGTCAATTTACTCTTAATTCTAGGTGTGTCTATCAACTCTCGTCTGACATGGACACCCCATTTTAATTATGTCATTTCCAGGGCTTCAACTCGCATGATTATCCTCAGACAAATCAAGAAGGTTTGCAGTAAGCTTGATCTCTGTTCTCTCTTCAGGTGCAGCATCCTGTCGCTTTTTGACTACTGTGCCACCTTATTCAGTGGCATATCTTGCGAAAATTGTCGAAGAATTGACAAGCTGATCAAAAAATGCTCGCGCATTATCACCGGGTCCCTTGATATTGAAGGTGAAGATCGCATATCCTACTTGACAAGAGAGACTCCCCTGGAATCTCTTCTTGAACATCAGAGTCGCTACTCATCCCCTGCATCATTTACTGCCGCCCCCACCCGCAGCGGTCGCTATCAAATTGAATTTTACATCTATCATTGAGAAAGAACCGATATTTGCCATCCATGATTTGCAAAACTAATATGTTGTACATCTGACCTCTTGTTAAAATACCCCTTTTAAATAGACGTTCTACTACTACTACTCCAACTTTGCCTACTCTTCCATCTGCTCCTATTTCATCTCCTGCGACTGTCCTCGCTGCCGTAAAACTTGACCTGTTTTTTTTTTGTAGTGTATACCTTCAGCGGCAATATAAAGTCATTCATTATTATGATTATTACTACTACTACTACTACTACTACTACTACTACTACTACTACTACTACTACTACTACATTTAAACGAAGGGACAACAAAATTTCATGCGAATTTTTTTGATGGTCTCGATTGGGATGAAAATGATATTTGAGAATTTATTCGTTTTTAGAAATGTGCTATCAATTTAATGTACCATCCGAGTTGGAGAGAGGCATGGTTCATGGGCATTAGTGGTAGGGTTTGTGATTTTTTCAATATCTTAAATTTCACTGGTGCTAATTATGCAGAGAAAGAAGTAATCAACAATTAAAAATATTGTAGCGAAAAATGTGAAGCCCAAAATTAAAACTATCAGAATTGTTTAACCCTTGAACACCAATTAGGGTCGAATTTTAATTGTTAGGCTATGTCATTATGCGTCAAATACGCTGAAACTGGACTTTTCTTAACTTTTGATGATATTTATATAAATCATAAGTAAATTTCATTCCACTTTGTTTATCATGTGGTATACGAAATTAAAATTTTTACATACACTCAATCTCAATTTCATACATATATATGTTCCTCAGTATGAACTATTATCTATATTAAAATGCTAAAAATTCAGGTATAAATATAATATTAACGTATTTATTGAGCAGAACAGATTATATTTAGAAGCACATAATTACATTCTTGCAAAATCTTATAAAGCATTAACTTCAACAAAACTAGCATTGGTGGCACATGTATGATACACAATTTTTGCAAAGAGGCTTCTCACATTACTTGCAGCGCTGAACTCTTTTTCATTTTACACGTTTGACACCTAGATCTAATACCTGGTCTCATCGACGTAGTTTCCATGTAAATCTATGTTGCACCCACTAATTTCAGCTCCGAGCATTTTCAAGAACGTGTCTTCCTTTGATCTTTAGTTTTCCATCAATGAGAGACCATATAACGAAGCAGTTCTATTCACCTTTTCCATTACTATAGCTCAATACAATTTCTTGTTTCCGAGTCTTCCCATCAATGGTTGGCAATGCGTACTCACTTTAAATTAGAACTACTTGCTTGTTCTTCTTCTGAATAGGAAAGGAGAATAGTTTCTTTATTGAATCCAAACAGGGTGCAGCACTCATTGGATTTTGCTAAAAAATTCAGGGGTATCTCCAGACGATTTTTTCGCATTGTTATAACAAATCCCAGATTCCTTTATTTGAGTTTCTGCAGAAGAGATATTGATGAAAAATTGTTGTTCGTAACAACTGCTCTACCAGCATCCAAGTTATTATTTCAACTCCAAAACAATCTTGTCTGCTAAATCAATTACACGCGTGTTACTGGTTTTATGATCAATTCCAATGTAAGGTCGTGTCAGAAGACAGTATCCTATACAAGCATCACAAAAAATCCATAATTTTAACCCATATTTACAATTAGGCGTTGATGGCATGTATTGGTGAAAACTGCTATGGAATGGAACAAGGGTTTCATCAACTTACATATTCAAAAAGAATGAAAGGTAGTAAAAGAATCTGTTCCCACACATCAATTGAAGCAATTTTGATGAGTCACGTCTACTACTTGTTGAAACCGGATCAAAGCGCAGATAATTGATACGTGCCGATTTCTGGACATTAACTGATTTATTATGAATGGATTTCCCTTCCTGTTATTCAACTTTTGAATATTGTTTTCGTAAAGATTTTGTCAAATTCTAGTTTCTTGACTTTATATTATATTTTAACAATATATTTGCTTTGACCCTTGTGTCAGCATTTTATAGAAATGATTTAATTTTTAATAAATGTCATCAGTGTAATCTAAGATAGACTTATTGTTATGAAATGATCTCTAATATAGATTTGAATATGAGAATAATGCAATCCTCTTCATATTTCTTAAAGAGAGATTTTTATATGAAGTTTTTAAAAAATTGTTCATTAATCTGATAAGTCTTTTCGGCAGAGCAATTAGATAAGCTTGAGTTAAGGTGCTCATTGATGGAAAGCCATTAATGGATTTAACGTTTTTAATATTGCTATTATTCTTTTAGAACACCATTAATTGCCATGATTGCAATTATCTTATAACTGTTAAATTGTCTTTCCTCAAACAATAAAGTTGAATAGTTCATCCAAGACACTTTTCAGTGCTACTTTTTATCACAAGCAAAGCTAGTTGTCGGTCAGGTTATCTGCACAAAAGCTATTTTGGGATCAATGCTCATTTACCAATCACAAAAAGCCAATTAATGTCAATTCTATCATTATGATTAGTTGTAGCAATTTTCAATTTGATGGTTTTGACAGCGCACCTGTCAAAATGTCATTGCATCCTGAAACAACTATGCAGTGTGAAACACGGAAATAATTGCCGTTAATGTTCCCATTTTGATATTATTTCTTACAGTTTTTAGTATGTAAACCTAAAGGCGTACTCTGTCAATTAAGTTTCACACTTCACAAATATTTGAAGCATTTGATATGAAAAACCAGTGAAATTAATAAATTTCTGCATTATAATATGTACTTCTAAAATTCCCATTAATAGTCATTTCCATTAATGGACTTTAAGGAAAGTATATTTCCATTAAATCTTTGAGCAGCTCTGATTGATTTCATTGAATTGAACGAAGTTGCGTTCCTCCCATTTCTTCTTCTGATTCATCAATCAATTCCTGTCACAAATTTATCTATCTCTTCTTTTGAATATTTAATTTGGTGTAAGAGTGACTTCAACCTACATGTTATATGCAATATTTTAATGAACATTTCTCGTATCTAAGTTCTTCTATTCTGAAGCTGGTTTGAACAATTTTGTAATCATTTTTAATTCTTTTTCTCAACATACAATCATTTAAATCTCAGCATCAATAAAATCCCAATCCATTCCAAATAATCAGATATCTCATGTTCTACTTAGAAGCCGCATCTCTCTGCTTCTTTATTCTGTTTTTTCCATTCAATTATCTTGTCAAGAACAGTATAATACTGCTACTATAGACCACCAAAGTGCAATTTCAAAAAGCCTTGCATAAAAGTTTCAAAGATATTTATGTAAGATTTCATAGAAATACCATTGGTAAATTCGATATGAACATCTTTATGCAATGATATTTCTTCCAAATCTGCACATCAATTGGTATTGCAAGTATATAAAAATTAATTCACGTCCATTTTAGGGTGCCCCTAAACAGGGATAAGAGTGAAAACAATCAGAAGCATATTTTGTGATGAAAGATGTTTCCATATTTTTTACTAGTACTGTATATATATATATATATATATATATATATACTATATATATAGAGAAAGAGAATCTAACTAAAATGAATTTTGCATGTTATTTTCCGTATTTTTAAGATGGTTTTTAGGATTTATCAACATATTATAAGAAAATTTGCCAACTTCAGCAATGCAATGCGTTTGACAGGTTCATTTATATGGCTCGTCTTAGTATAGTGAGCATTTAAGTCGTGTTCTCGACGTATGAGTCCCAAAAATGTTCTGATTTGCTTTAAACCTCCATTTAGAGGCCGGATTGAAATCGTTATTTATCATGACAGAAATTTGTGTCATTGTGGTTTCCTGTATGTTTTTAAAAGAACCAAACCAAGTATGGGTGAAATTCTAGAAATAATCTTAAATTGATTCACCAAAAAGTTCTTTATATTTGAATCTTTGAAATTTGAATTAGCGTTATAATTTTGTTCCTGTTTTGTGGTGCATGGTAGCAACAGTCTTTCCTGTTTTTATTACTTCAAAATCCTTACATGAATAGTTGCTTTTATGCAGTTTGTATGGCTATGCCTTTATGTGGCTATATGGTAACCGGAAAATAAAAATGACGAATACAAATTTATGAAAAATGGCGCTATACATGTATATATACATGGGCGTAGAACCTGCTGACACTAAATTTGTATATTTTGAGGAAAAATTTTTAGCACTAAATAAAATTCTATTAAGCTGGAAAGTGGAGAGAAGAGATAGCTGAGGAATGAAGTCGCGAAGGTTCATCCGCAAGGTTGTCATGCGATGGAATCCAATAAACTGAAATACTCTTGAAGTAGACCATGAGTGCCCGATCGAAGCGCTTGAACTAATGGCCATGAGTCTGAGGGTAGCGTATATCCGTATTGAGCTCGATCCAATGACAAGATAGAGAGTAATCTGACGTTACCAGCTCAGCAGTATATCCTTCAAAACCACGACGTCAGACTTGCTTCATGGTTATAGAATTTAAGCCAAAGAATAATAGCAGCACTCGACAATGAATTGCAGTCTTCAAAAATGAAACAGTCTATAATTTTATTTTCAAAAGTTGTACGAAAGTGGTGTAAAATTAGTGAATGTAAACACGAGTTTGTTCATTTTAGTATTTTTCAAAACGACTGTTTGGAAAATTACTTTGGACATTTGCGCCAAGCTGTTGGAACCAATTATTATGTTTTTACTTGACAAGTCTTTGAAGCAAATTGAATCGACTCCACAAAGCTTTGATATGAATAAGGAAAAGGTCTGGATAATAATTCAACTGCTGCATGTCATAAGTGCGAGTTATAGAAGAAAGCTCAGACAGTACTTTTTTTACTAGATGTTTCAGAAATGGAAGAAACAGAACTGCAGTTTTTACTGCTCGTTGTTGGATTCTTAGCAAAAGTCCATATTTGTTAACATCAATCAGAAGATAGTGCATTTGAAGATTGCTTCGAACGTGGTGGATTGTGTATTTGAAGCGGTTTATGGATAAATTATTGTTGTATTTTTTGTGGATTATTATTTAAACACAATGCTAATAAATTATTGCCGTGCAACGCATTTGAAATGATTAAATGAAATAATATTTCAGATCTTATGTTGTTTAAATTAACTAACCAGAAATATGTAAAATTTTTTAGAAATGTTTGTAATTTTATTATAAAACAGTCACGAAGCAAGAATTGGTGCATATGGAGCATGTATTCTGGGAACTTCATTGTCACACTTCGCATTATAGCTAAGATCATTCAAAGTTCAAAGGAATACTAGAATCTTTTTATACAAAATCAAACTGATTCGCGCACTTGACACACTTTTGTAAAAATTTACTGTAGGAGACCAAATTCATGCACACGTTAACAAAGTATAGCAAACTGCAAGACCTATGTCGACAGGGTGTCATTTTAAAAGAGTAAACAGTCCAGAAACATTGCGGATTTTAGAGTTGACTAAGTCAATTCAACATTTTCAAGAATTATTTTTTCAATAGCTTTCATATAAAATCCATACCAGTGGAGAAAAATTGATATGGTATAATTATAACATGACTGCTTTAATTAATGCTAACCAAGTTTTAAAATATATTAAGTAAAAAACTACAAAACTAAAAAATATATACCTGAAGGATTCTTAATGACTAAACTGCTTGCTCCCCGACAATCCGCATGAACATAGTAATCTCCACGGCGTAGATGCTTTTTGACAATAAACTCATTTTGTTGCTGATCTCGACCGCCTATTACCAGATAACCCTCCTGGCTAATAAACCACACAAATTTTTCAAACCAATAAACTTTCCTCGACTTCTGAATTTTGGCAACAACATTAATCTGTTTAAGTGTTTGCTTTGTGGCCTTCTCAGCATTCTTGAAAGCACGCGAAGATGCTTCTATTGTTTTTTGTTCCTTAGTAGTCGCGGCACGCATGTTATTAAAATAGCTAAAGTTCATTTGGTAAGTGAAATACAAGCATATAAAAGGGATGTAAAAGCAACATTAGAAATTTGAATGTCACATACATATGTGATGGATTTTTTAGAAAATTATTATGCAAAGCAAAATAATGAAAATAGAAACTATAAAACTACACTGAAATAATTAACCTCCAAAGAGAGCCTGTTTAAACTATTGTTTATTTGCGTGTTCAATATCGATTTTCCAACTACGAAATGTAAATAACGTAAAATATAACTTACTGTTCAGCATTTGCAAACGCTGACTTAGCAATGTTGATATCGACTCGGTATGCCTTTGGTTTTTGAGATTTCTCATCTAATGGCGCATCCAAATCACTAAGTGAAAAAATCGTAAAAACAAATGTATGCGAAAGTAACGGTTCAATTTCTAAGATTAACTTTTTAGCCATTTGTAGGGATACCAACTACAAACATACTAATTTTAATGTGATTAATATCCTAACCAATTTCTATCCGATAACATAATTTTATATATGTAATACAAATATTGTAAGACCACTACAATCCTATGCAATGGTTATTGGGAAGATTCCTTACTAAAGAAACTGTAATGTATATATTTTGCAAGGGGAGTATTGTTTGTATGAAATAGAAGTGTAAACTTTTACATGAAAAATTCCACATTCATTATAAAATTCGATAGACTGTAATTTACATTATGCGCAAATGGTGGAAAAATATAATACTCACTAGAGTTGCATTGTGAAATGGTTTAATTCCAATTTAAGGTTAACAATGGCCATGGCAACTGGATCTTCATTGCTTTTAGCTTCTTCAATTAATTCAGCGATATCTTTCCAAGAAATCTGATTTGCTAAAGCACTTCGTATTACAGTTAGAGCATTTTCAACCTAAATAACCGATATTAAACCGACATCAATTTGAATTAAACAGTTTACTAAAATATGTTAGTGATCAACAAGTTCCTTTGAAAACACAATAATATTTGTACTTCAATGTATTTAGTACAAAAATGTGTATCCCAGTGTTACAGATTGAAAGAAAATAAAATTATGCTAGTTGTTGGTCAAAATCCGAGAAATGCTGTATAAAGTGCATCTTTGTCATATCTATATAATATATATAAAATGCTTGAACTTAACGCATAAAACAAAGTTGGGGTCAAATTAACCTTTTATCTGTAATTGCACAGACTTAGCCACGTAGCCTACAATAATTGCATGTACTCTTGTAACAATACAAAAATTACCAATTCAAGATTGCTCATAATAATAAATCCAATGCTTCGGGATTCATCTTGCACGCGATTCAAAGCTGAAATACGGTTCTCATGATCCTTTCGAACATTGTCGAGCTTCTTTAGAACTTGCTTTTCCTGCTGGATAGCTTTGTTCTCAAGCTTCTGACCTTGAATAGCTGAGAAAAATTCGTCAACAGCGTTATTGAAGGAAGGAAATGTTTTATAGGGGAGTGATGAATGCTGCTTGAAAAGGAAAGGATGAAACTCAACATAACTAAACATTCAAAATATAGAATTTGAAAATTTACTGCTAAAGAACTAATCAAACAAAATGAACAAAAGCAATTCAAGAAAAGTGCAACTTTGCTTTTAGGTTAAGCGGAATATAATACAAGACTTCACATGACAATAGTTTAGGAATAGATGTCATAAAACACACTTTTATAGTGAAATTATAGAGAACATGAAAATATACCAGGTTATAAACTAAAGAAAAAACAAAAGAAATTGTTTCACATTACACTATATGCATTCAATACAACATATTCATGATTGAAAATATAACTAAAGGCTATTTGGTTTTTTTCACGTTTTCGAGGTGATTCAATTCAACTTCTTGTTTTATTGCAACCCTGAATGCGAGAAAATTGCTACCAGGTTTCACAGTTTCCTCAACGCTTATTAACATATCGGGATTTGTAATTTTGTTTAGCAGCTTCAAGCGTTTGATGTCGATCTCACGAAAACCTTTTCTTGGTACTAAACTCGCTAAGGCCAAATCCGCCCACTCAGCTTATTCAATTCATTGATAAACTGATTATTCTTTTACCCAGCTTTCTCAAAATGTTTAATAAACATTCTTGGTATCGGCACATCTATCGCAGAGTTGGAACCGGTCTATTTTTCCCAAATTTTGACCAGTTTCGACTGGCTCCCAGAATTTGATATTTGAGACTGCATTAAAACATCCCTAGCCGGCTGATAAAACTAGTTTATAGGCAATGCCGGTGGAAGCCAATAAATTTAAAATTTCACCCGGCATTTGGTGGTAGCGGTTAAAATTCGGCCATTTAGAGCACTTTATATACATGCAATTAAACTGCAAAAGTAAATTCTAATATATCACCAATCAAATATATAAAACTCATATTCTATATAATGGAAGAATTACAACTTATATTACAAAAAATAAATTGAAGACATTAAATGATATTGTTGCAAGTTTTGACAAAATTAAAACACAGAGATTTGGATGACAAAAATGATTTTGACTTGATAATGCCGTTAAAAAAACAAATTAATGCTTAACGGACCACTATTGGCTGGTGAGCAGGCCAAGTCTTCACATTTTCATGTTCTTTTTTAAAATGAAAAATATTTACTAAATGATATCAACAATTTTGGTATTATGTGCATTCATTGTCTGAAACCTTCATGATATTACTTTTTCGCAAGGAAAATACATAGTTTTCTCTTTCACGTCTAAAGAAAGTTGCCTAACCCAAACGCTTTTATAATTAAAGCGCTTTCTTTATATTTTTTAACTATATTTTCCTAAATACTAGCTATCATCAATGAGAGAGTGCAGAAGAGCCAAAGTCATTATGTGGTAATATAAGCACGGGGATTAATCACTGGTGGTTTGCAACAAATTTAATCACAAACTATTATCATAGGAGTACTGTACTGAAATAATCACCGGAGACTTCGGGTCTACTCGAAGTGCTCACTAGTAGGTCAAATGAATAGTGTAAACCGGCATGACAAACATCCTGACTCGACCCAACCGGTACCAGTCGACTGTCTTGCCAAATGGCCNGGCCGAACCGGTTCCAACTCTGACCTACCGATATACTATTGTAGTATAGCCTAAACAAACAATTTCCGATCCTTATTTCTATAACTACTTCTATAACTACTCAGACAATACAGCCAATTATATTATAGAGAGAAAAAGGAAGATAGGAGAATTGTCAAGTTTTGTTATAATATAACGCAAGTATGAACTATTAATGCATTAAAAATATTATAAACATTAAAATAACCTTTTAACTTCGCGCTTAGATGATAAATCTGAATTTAGTACTTCTTCTACTTTTTCAATAATGTAACCCTAAACAAACATTAAATTCACTAAATGCAAATCTTAATAAAATCAAACACAAAATGGGTCAAAATAATTTTACAGACTAAAAATTCTACATTATCTTGTTTTTATCATTTAGAGTAAAAAGACAATGAATCATATCATTATACATTGGAATAAAAATTGTTTTAACATTGGTTTATTAACATTTACTACTATTTATACAAGATACTATAAATATGGAACTTTGCAAATAATAGTGTAATTGATTAAGTTTGTAATAGAAGGATACAAACACTATGAAGAGAGTGCAAAATGAGAGTAAGAAATGTTTTATAAAAATCAATGAATTGACAGAATAGTACAAACGTCACTAATCCGTGGACATTACTAGTGTTAAGAAATTTGGATGGAATGAGAATCAGGTGAGAAAGACAAACAAGAACAGAAAGTTCCTATCGGCAGAAAGTACACCCAATAAAAATGTCAAACAGGGTTGCTAGGCGTTGGAGCATTTAGGATTACAGGGTATGGAGATGAGCAACCTAAATTATCACTACTGTACTATTGGATCATAGTAGGGACTAAGAACATGAAAACAGAGAGAAGCAGAGAAGAATACCCTAGTTAAAGACAGTTGGAGAGAGGTAGAAAGACAATTAAGGCTTATACAAAAATAATGTATAGGGGATACTGACAGGAAACTGACAGAAGAAACGAGCGCTTAAAAAAGGTGATTTTAGATCCCCATATTGAAGCAAATATTTTAATATTAAAATTAATAATAAAAATAACTGCAGTAGATATATTATAACATTAAATAGTTGTTGTTGTTTAACATCATTATTTGCAATTTGTAATGGACATTGCTGCACCTCAATACGAATTCGTCGGATATTTAGCAAGTACCATGGTCATCATAAAGTCAGCATATTTTTCACATACAGTATATGTCTACACACTGCAAATATACACAAACATACAAACATAATAAGAACCAATCATTTTAACTGGTTGTCAGCACATAAATACTAGTAATAATAATATAATTACAATTTCGCCAATCGGCAAAATCACTATTTTAAGAATTTCGCGGCACAACTCATTGAACTTCATAATAAAGAATACAGACAAACCGACATTAGCCGATGGCTTCATTTTTACCAATCAGCCCTGCTGCATATTTACATCGATAAGCTTGTATTGGCTTCACAACACACCCACTGAAACAAGTCCTCTTATAATGTGAATGGAGTAAATTGATTTGATCACCAGTTTATCAGTTCAATTGACATTACTAATTATACTAATCGTCCTGCCTGCGTCCCTATGCTATCTGCAAAAAATATTAAGCATAAGAGAACGCAAAAATTGAACTGGTAATTTTTTCAAATAAAACAATGGCAAAACAATTCGATGCTTTTCGCGTCCAACGAGAAGTAACTCAAGCCGCGTTATGACTTACAGCTCTATTTCTGCACATGGCAAAATGCCTGCCTTGGCCATTAATGGCATCACACATTCGCATGATTAAGGAAGTTTTAAAGTACATTACATGCTATCACTCCATGGATTTTCAAGCATTATGATGCGCCAGTATACTCCACTCGATGATAAAGATACTTCAACAAGAGAAGCCATCAATATAATTAATGTCTCGCCTAGAAACTTTCTAAATAATAACAAAAGCAACAACTTGATACAAAACAGCCAAATCCAATGCGAATCTTTTTTTTTCAATTTTAAGACAAATTTTTAGTCACAAATTTGATTAATTAGCACTGAACTTTGTTAATGTCTGCTATGCAAAAAAAAACAAGTCGTTAAAGAAATAAAATAAAAACGGAAATTAATGATTGTACACAAATGTCATTGAACACGATGAATTAAGTGGTAGTGAATTTTTAATAGTAAAATAATCATAAACAAATATTCAAGAGCAAAATAAATCTCATTTGACCTAAAAATTAAATGTTCACCTTTAAAAATTTGACTTTTTATGCTAAAAAAATTGCAATTTCGATTTGAGTTTTTATGCTAAAAAAATTGCAATTTCGATCCATCCTTTAATCTAAAAATGTTAAGCGTCTGGTTGTTTTAAAACAATATTCTACTATTAAAAAATAAATATGCAGAAAACTAAAATATTTTTCAAAGTGATAATGTGTAATGTTATAATTTTTAAGGTTCCCGTAAAAAAATTGCTTATAATGTATTTTGGTAGCAAGAAGTGCTGAGGTGGAAATAAGTTGGGGAATGATTGTTTTTAAATTCAGCCCAATCCTCCTAAATGTTAGCCATAAGAGTGATACTAACTCTAATTACATGAATATTTCTTTAAAAATTTAATAATGCAAACTTAGCGTTTCGATGGCAACCAATTAATGAGTTTTTAAGACTTTAGTTTTTCAATCATATCCTTTGACAAAAAAAACATTGCTCAAATCACCCAAATTTTGTTAACTAAAGATATGACTAGGACTTAAACTAAAAATATTTTTAGAACTTCAAATATTTTTTTCTAAAAGTGGTTACACCAGGTTAATTAAATATGGATAACTCTTAATAAATCAAAATTTACTGAGATATGTGAAAAGTCCTAACTACTTATCACAGCAATATAAGTAGAAATATCATTAAATTTAAAAAAATAATTTTTTTTACAGTTGACAATCTCACCAACAAATTTTAAATTGTTCTAATGGAAACAAACTTGTGTTCTATATTACATGTATATTTTTGAAAATTTGTTTACCTAATTATAAGTAAAACTAAATAACTTTAAAGAGTTATTATAATGTAAATAAATGCCTTTAAAGAAACGCAAATTAATACATACAAATACCTCATTTGATTTTTGGCTCTTAATAGTGTTGAATACATCCTCAGCTAAAGTTAAACTTTCAATAACTTTATCTATGCTAATGGCGTTTATGCGAACGTCAGTTGACACCTCACAGCTTCTTAAGGCGTGTTCCACTAGTGCCGGTCCAAATGATACGTTTGGATTTATTAGTTTTCGAATTTGATCAGTTGCTTTAGCATTCTCTACCAACTTAGATAATCTAAAACAACACAAAGTAGCAAAAATTCAATAATAATGAATGATATAAATATATGCTGAATGTGATTAGTTCCAGAATAACGCATGGTTGTTAAAATGCAAATTACTTAAAAAGATTAGAAAATTATAGAGATAAACTGTTCATTATCCAGTTTTAAAAAAATAATTAAAAAAACCTTTCCCTTCTGAATTTTCAAAAGATAAAAGTCAGTTTTTATAAAAATTGATAATAGTTAAAAGTTAAAATTTCATATTTTTAAACAAAATGATCAATGTTTATTAAGTTTCAATTGAAAAAAAAGATATTGAAAGCAATCTTCATTATTGGTAGTATACAGAATCCAGCATTTCATATTTGAAGCTGTCCTCTATGTTGTTAACAATACTCCTGTATCTAACTCATTCAATATTGACATTATTAACTATCAAATAGTATAAATTAAATAAAAATGTCTCATTTTGTCATTGCCTAAGATGCAAAGGTAGGGGAACCTAGTGAATTTTTCTTCTTTACAACTACACTTTTCATATTTATAACTATTCATTTTGACCACAACTACCTATTAGAATCTGCCTTTAAGCTGCTCAGATATGACACAAAGATTTCGATTGGGGAGTATCACTTCTTAATATTTCTTCTGCTTTCAAAATCAAATATACAGAAGCAAAATATGAAACTGGGCCTACGGTTTTTCAATCATAGAATAACGACAGCTTTATATTAATCAAAATTTAATTATACCGCAAAGGGCAAAACGATCAATTTCATTGCGGCTAAGCTTAATTTTGGGAACTTTGCTAATTTTCGAAAGCTGTAAGATTTTCATTATTAAATGATGGCGAACGCTAGTTTGTCCCACAGTGAATATTGAGTTTCTNCGAATAATTATTATCACTATGAATGTCAGCAGTGAAAACTTCTGTGCTTACAGTTACATTGAATGGAAAATAGGAATGAAGCCCAGCCAAATTATACAGCAGCTGCACGAAACCGATATACAGGATATTCCTTCGCAATCATCTATATTTCGGTGGTGCCAGCAATTTAGTGAAAAGAAGCACCCTACAAGATGCCGAAAGAAGCGGTCGTCCATGTTTCTCTTCAACACAAGCCAACATTGACATTGTTCAAAACATTATTCAGCAACAACCCAGACAATAAGTGCGCAGTCTAGCATGTCAAACAAACATCTCAAAAGACACTATTAATCGAATTCGCACCCAATCCCTCGGTCTTCGTAAGCTCTGTGCCGTTTGGATTCTTCACCGTCTGTCTGAGAAGAACAGACAAGATCGTCTTGCAGTTTGCAGTGAGATGATAAACATTTTTGATGGCAACAGCATGGACGATATATTGCAATTCTGGGTACATGAAGATGAAACATGGGCACTGTATGATAGTCTAACCAGCAAGTCTGATAATAAAACTTGGATGGGTGCCTCCAGCGAAAGACCCCGGTTTGTTCGACCAAAGCTTAAAAATCGCCGAATTGAAAAGAAGTCCGCGCCAAATAAATTTTTCTACCTCTGTAGAGATACTGAAGGAGTAGTTGCAGTGGTTTCGTGCCATGCCGAGAGATGACTTCGTGAAGCAACTACAAAAACTTTATGATCATTGTAAGAACGTTGTTGCATGCAATGGAGACTATGTTTTTTGAATATACAGTGAGTTCTTGTTGTTGATATTAAAATATACTGGTAATAACAAATTCTCAAGACTTTTGCGACACCCCAAGTAAAAATGCACCTTGTCATCAGCAAACACCATTTCCTGAAAATGCGCTTAAACTTATTGAACTAACAAACAGAAGAAAATGTTCTTTTCAGTCCGATAATTTTATATATTATTATTTTAAACACAAACAAATCAATATGTCAAAATGGTCTGATTTTTGCAATGCACTGCATACAGATAGTATATTCTGAAAAAAAGTTTGAAGAAAAATTGCTTCGTAAATTTTACTTTATATTATATTTATTAACTTGGTGCTTTTTAATGTAGACCCTAGTAAACTTGNACAGAAAATTTCAATTTTAACGAGGGATTGGTATAATAATACATTTTTAGAAATATAAATATATCAATCTGTTATTTATCAAACATATCATGATATTTTTGATATTTCTGATGTTTTAATAGTACAGTAATATTGATGTTCGTATTTTTATGAAATCTATTTATCAATATTTTTTCAAAGTAACTATAGATTTGAGTTTGGCTGCTGTATTTGTTGGTTAATAACATTGTTTTGTACTCCTCTAACCAGACATGTCAACGAGCCGAGGTTCTCACGAACCGAGTACACCCGAGCTTGGAGCACAGTCTTTGATATACAACGAGCCCAAAACGAATCTATTTTAGGCAAAGCAAATTTATAGTTCACCTTTTAAATTTGATTATGCAGATTCTTCTTATTTTTTCATTCAGTATGCCTTTCTTACAATCTTATTTAAGAAATGTTTATTAAACAATAGGAAGGGCTATGTATAAAAAATTCTTTGAGCCCAATATTTTTAAAAAATATTCAATAATTTTATGTACGAGCCGAGCCGAACCTAATTAATTAATTTTAATACAAACTTCGAGTTTTCATTGAAGTAGCATTGTAAAACACGTACCAAAGTGTACAGTTCCGGGTTATATTTACCAGAGATCGAGTATTTATTATAAATTGGATTAAAGTGATATTGGTATGCAAAAAAAACTATATAGGTGCTAAATACTAATCTTTAGGTAAAATCGTCTTAGTAATAGGCGAATAAGAAACGAGCTTGTTAATAAGCAACATTTGATTGGATAAGAGTAAATTAGGTTGACTACCGCTGCCACCGCGAATGTAGTGTGCATGAAATTTAATTGTTAAATAAACAAACCCTTCCGCTGTTTACAGTTGGCTTTCAGTGGGCACTGAAAATGCAAACCGGTGGATGCGCGAATGCTCTAGTTGACACTTAGTGCAAAACCGGTGCGCTGCGCGAACGCACCCANTAAATTGGATTAAAGTGATATTGGTTGAATGGCCCTGTTGCCTATGTATATATATATATATATATATATATATATATTTGCGCTTTTGAATCAAAATTTTGAAATGCATACACTGTGCGCTGTATGCAAAAAAAACTATATAGATACTAAATATTAATCTTTAGGTAAAAAATTACGTATTTAACTAAAAAGCCAAAATTTTAAATTTTTAGGTCGATAAATCGTCTTAGTAATAGGCGAATAAGAAACGAGCTTGTTAATAAGCAACATTTCATTGGCTAAGAGTAAATCGCGTTGACTACCGCTGCCACCGCGAATGTAGTGTGCATGAAATTTAATTAGTAAACAAACCTTTCCGCTGTTTACAGTTGGGTTTCAGTGGGCACTGAAAATGCAAACCGATGGATGCGCGAATGCTCTAGTTGACACTTAGTGCAAAACCGGTGCAGTGCGCGAACGTACCCATTGTATATGACTGTGTGCATTGCATTATTTTAATCTATAAATATACAGCGCAACGAATAATTATTATCACTATGAATGTCAGCAGTGAAAACTTCTGTGCTTACAGTTACATTGAATGGAAAATAGGAATGAAGCCCAGCCAAATTATACAGCAGCTGCACGAAACCGATATACAGGATATTCCTTCGCAATCATCTATATTTCGGTGGTGCCAGCAATTTAGTGAAAAGAAGCAGCCTACAAGATGCCGAAAGAAGCGGTCGTCCATGTTTCTCTTCAACACAAGCCAACATTGACATTGTTCAAAACATTATTCAGCAACAACCCAGACAATAAGTGCGCAGTCTAGCATGTCAAACAAACATCTCAAAAGACACTATTAATCGAATTCGCACCCAATCCCTCGGTCTTCGTAAGCTCTGTGCCGTTTGGATTCTTCACCGTCTGTCTGAGAAGAACAGACAAGATCGTCTTGCAGTTTGCAGTGAGATGATAAACATTTTTGATGGCAACAGCATGGACGATATATTGCAATTCTGGGTACATGAAGATGAAACATGGGCACTGTATGATAGTCTAACCAGCAAGTCTGATAATAAAACTTGGATGGGTGCCTCCAGCGAAAGACCCCGGTTTGTTCGACCAAAGCTTAAAAATCGCCGAATTGAAAAGAAGTCCGCGCCAAATAAATTTTTCTACCTCTGTAGAGATACTGAAGGAGTAGTTGCAGTGGTTTCGTGCCATGCCGAGAGATGACTTCGTGAAGCAACTACAAAAACTTTATGATCATTGTAAGAACGTTGTTGCATGCAATGGAGACTATGTTTTTTGAATATACAGTGAGTTCTTGTTGTTGATATTAAAATATACTGGTAATAACAAATTCTCAAGACTTTTGCGACACCCCAAGTAAAAATGCACCTTGTCATCAGCAAACACCATTTCCTGAAAATGCGCTTAAACTTATTGAACTAACAAACAGAAGAAAATGTTCTTTTCAGTCCGATAATTTTATATATTATTATTTTAAACACAAACAAATCAATATGTCAAAATGGTCTGATTTTTGCAATGCACTGCATACAGATAGTATATTCTGAAAAAAAGTTTGAAGAAAAATTGCTTCGTAAATTTTACTTTATATTATATTTATTAACTTGGTGCTTTTTAATGTAGACCCTAGTAAACTTGTCATTAAATTCACAGAGCATTATCTAGATCGATGCTCAACTGAATATGAAATTCCATAAATTCCAGCGAGATGGTAATTTTCTTATAGATAAAAAAATCAAAAGTTCCAGTTGCAGTAATTGTCTTTGCAAATATCATAGGTACAGAAGCTCATTGTACTAAGAAAATACTATTGAGACTCAAGACTAGGCCATAGTCATGGCCGGACTTTAATAACTAAAACACCAATTCTACCAAATCTGTTGATACTTGAGTAGATCATGACTGTTGGTACTGTTACAAATCATTGTTAATTGTTTTTGGAAGGCGGGCTTCGTTATAACGAAACTGCCTATGATTATCAAATACTTCCCCTTAAAGTACTTTAGATTTGATAACCTTCATCTAGACACCAATAATTTTGAAAACATTAATTTTGAAGCATACGTGATGGTGGCCAATGAAGCTGTATCTCGCGAACTCCTTTTAGATGAAGACATCATTAGGGATGTTTTTCAACCTAACCGAAGTGCAAACTGATTCTAAAGTATGTGAACCAAACCATACCAAACCGACCACTAAAATTCCCGAACATCACTTCCACTGCTCAGTTGGCTTCTACGTGAGCGGGCAAGCACATTGAAATGAATGATAAAGATGCCGCCATAGCAGCGTATCGCCTCCTGACGCAGATACGATGTCTCTTTCAGAAACAAGACAACGGTGACTTCAACTGTATTCTGTTTGACGAAATAAAGAAATCTATCGATATTGAAGTGGATGTCACAAATGTGCAAAGTATAATTAATCAATACGTCCTTGTCTTAACAATTAACCATCTATAACCTCAAATCTAACACAACTTGAAAATATGTTTAAATGGAATTAAAAGGTTTACTGACTTTTCAACTGACAAAATTCCGCAGTGTGGTTTTACTTCTGCAACAGGAAAATTCTCTCCAATGGCGAATCGCACGTCAGTATTCTGATCTGTTCGAGTGCGAGCGATGGCGACAATTGTGTAAGATTCATCCGTCAGAATAATATTACCCTAAACCGAACTATTACCAAGAAGGCATCGAGTAATTATGTATGTGTAAAATCTTTTAAAATGCATGAAACAGCAATTAAATCTATTTGAAAATAGTGATGGCTGGATATATTTATAACCCTGGTCAATTTTCCAATATAGTTTTTATGAAAGAATATTATTTATTGACAAAAAAATTAAAAAACAGGTTATTAATATATTCAAATTAAATGTGAAAATGGGAATTAAAATACAAAAAATAATATGGATCATTCTTACCCGATCATAGAGTTCAATAATTAAATGATGTAATGGTGAATCATATCCAAATGAAAAGTCAATCACCCGATCTCCACCTAATTGCGAAATGGACAAAATCTTCTTGTTTTTGAGATGTTTTCTTAACTAAAACAAGCAATAGTTGAAAGCTTAATCCAAGTGTATTTGAAAACCTACACCTGCAAACATCCTATTTTAACATTTAAGAAGAGCAGTAACAGAGTAGTATATCAACTATTATTATAATTTAGATCAATGCGTATAAGTTTTTTGATATTCACTACTGAAAAACTGCAAAGTTATATGATCCAATACAATTTGTATGTTTTATAATCATTAAGTTTATTTGGATTAGAGAAATAACTTAACACGGAAAATACCTTCATTGAGAATCCCGAAGGAGCAGGGTTTTTAGGCCATTGAAAAAGTGTTGTGTGAATTCGAATCCCAGATTCCACTAACAATGTAAACTTTGTTCCAGATCTTAACACTTACAGATATTTATAATTTACCAATCTCAAAAGTTACCGTGAAAGCTTGAATAAGTGAGTCTTGGTGTCTACATCATAAATGTTTCCAACTCGAGATTCAACAATGCTAAAAATATATAGACTATGCTAATACAATTTATGGACTATTTTTATACATTCATATCAGAAAGAAATTAGGTTCAACACTATAACACATATTTCGCTGTAAAAAGGTATTTAACCCTATTTAGGCTGGGATGGCGTAAATTTACCCCACCTCGCACATATTTGATTATTATGAAAATTGTGGGCCGAAATTTACTCGAATCAAATTTAGTTTAACGCATTTTCCCAAAGATTCGGATCGATTCCTTTCTCCAAAAAATTTTATGAACAATGTGTTGGTTAGAGGACGAGTTATCTTCTAATGTGTATTCAAAACTATAATTGCAGGGGAGGAAACAGTAAAATAGGCATAAAGATTACAGAGTAATTGAAATGCATCTAAACTTTCTTAGCTGGTGGGAAAATATTGAGCTAAATTATAAATCATTCATTTTCAAAAATACCAATAAGGTCACATACGGTAACTCCAGCCACAATATGACGTCACAATTGCATGTTTACTGAAACAGTCCATTCAAAGCGACTCCCCTCCTTTAGTGTAAAAAAACTCGGAAAATCAAAGTGTCAATAAAAATGAAGACCCTTGTAAAATGCCTGTAAATCTATCAAAATCATAAATAATAAAGGTTTTCACAATCAGTGGAGCAAATACATCAGGAGGTCCAAAATAATAAGGAATCGCAAATTTAGTCGTTCCAAGGAAAATAACCTTACATCATGTAATACATAATGTGATACATTGGTACTTTTGCTGTATGTATTTGAGTTTTATGAACACAAAATACTATTCTTATATTTTTGTCCTTTATTCATTTATTTAGAAGTAAATACTGCTAACTGTAAAAAATTTGCATTTTTGTAAATTTTACATGATTTTGAATGAATGTAATCTTATCCTTTCCATTGGCCATAATTTATATTAATATAGCTTATCAGTGAATGTGTGCATAAGGTACATCTCTTTGATCAGAATCAGAAAAAAAATTTTGGGCTATTATTCAACTACTGACAAGGGTGTACCTAAAATTACAAAAAATTCATACCCAACTCTAATAAGCGCTGACGTAATCAAAAAGTATGCTCAGCCTTTGAAGAATGATACTTTTTTGTAAAGCTTAATGTTCAGGCTTAACACATGCAAAATTATGGATTGATTGGATCACTAGAACGGAAATTAAGTAGGTGGGGTAATTTTACGTATGCCAAAAAGCACAATTTAAATAGGGTTAACAAGTAGTATCTAAGGTAATCAATTAGAAATTACCAGAAGAACAATATACTAGGCGTTCGAATATTACTTTTTAAAACTAAAACGAAATTTAACACAGTTTAGAAACCAAGAATGAAGAAAAATATTAAACAAGCAATTTGCTAATATAAAATCTATATGAACGACTCTGAATGGAAAATATTTCATTGAAAAATTTTAAAAAACGTTTTGTTTTTGTGCAGAGCATTTCTTTTTAGTCAAATCGCTGTATTATTGGTAAATATAAATTATGTAAATGCTTAGGCTTTTCTGCTACAACTCAATGATCCAAAACTTCTTCAAATGTAATACACTATTTAATAAAAAACGTGTAATTATTAGACATTTAATAATAATTTATTTAAAAAACGAATAATTAAATACATACAGATTTCTAAGTTCATTGACAACTGCAACAAGATCTAAAGTGGAGAACCGATTTTTCATGACTAAAACTAAATGGGTTTATTAAAGCCATAATTAATACAAAAATGATCACTCGAATAGAAAATAATTTTTACAATAACAAATTAAAAATGGTTTTGAACATAATCAGACAGCATATAACNTGAACAGAGTTTCTATAAATAATCAACTAAAAGCATAAATAGTACAATTGAAATAGTATGATTGGTTTGGATTTAAATTTTAAACAGAACATAACCTGGATAATTTTATGTCATCATTAAATCTTGTGCTACATGTTCAAATTTCTGACAGACAGAATTAATTTTACATTGTCCTCAATGTTTTACCAAAATGGTTATAGATTAGTTTTGATTCATACAAATTTACTATTTTATTAATGTTAACATCAAAAATAATAAATGAAAATGTAATAATATTGGGGTTGATGTCACACTATCATGGTTAATTCAGTATTAAATACCAAAAATATTTTTTTCTATAAACTAAAATATATATATGTATGTATATATATATATATATATATATATATATATATATATATATAGAACAATTTTGATAATTTAGGCAGTTAACTGTTGCCAGAAAAGAAAGCAAACTTTAAACTCTTGCAATAGAAAATACTCAAAATCAAAATTCGGAAAATACAGCGTTCAACATTCTAATGTTCGACATATAAAGCTTTAATAACTTTCAAAATATTTGGAAAATTTGTATGTGGTTTGCTGTAAAATAATCATTAAAGATTAAAATTTTACTACATATAGACATTTGACTTACTTTTTTTTCATCGTTTTCTGGCAGTCATTTTATGAATCTCAAAATTCTGGTGATTCTGAAATGAAAGAATAGAATTGTGCAACATTTCTAAATTGTGGTAAACAACCACAAATTATGGTTGGCTTGGCTATACACGCGCATTCAAGCACACTTTTATTTCATCACAGATAGTAAATAACAAACGTTGTACTAAAGTTCAATTTTACCTATTTATAATGTGAAAAAAGTAATTATTTTCGGATACCGTTCGGTGATGTTTTCAAATATGGTCAAATAGGTATACTTTTTTGAGGCATTCTAGTGATATCCACATGCCCGTTTACAACTTGTAGGCTTCCGAAATAGCGTAGAAATACAAAAAATCTAGAAAAACAAATTTTAATTTTTTTATTGCACCGAAATAGTAAATCTAAACCACAAAAAAGTTAATGCAAGCAAATAATAAATAAGTGCATAAAGGAAATGATTTTAAATTTATTGAATTTTCTATTTCACAAAGATCTATGCATTACTTATTGAGAATTTCTGCTTACAAACAAATAGAAAACAGGCGAAAACAATACTAAGGTCAACAAAATATTGCAAGCTATATATTTTTCTAGTAGGAGTAAGAACAGAATGTTTTCTAAAATTTAATGCATCGCTAAACAAAATTTATTTAGTCTAAGTGAATTCCAACGGTCCTTGCCTGTGGACAACTAGATAAACTTGAATAGTAGCAAATTTTATTGAACGTCACTAAACGGTTTTATCCATTCATGTAAATTTATTTGAGAGAAGAAATACAACAGGAGTGATTCACGAATGATGTTGCATTAAACACACCAGATAATTTTTTCCACATTATAATTGTAATTAAGCCAGTGGTTACGAACGTGCTAAAGTTATTAGAATTCGACCTCATTACTTTTTGGGTTTCTTGATTTTCGCTCGAAAACTACGTTCTAGGATTATTCATTATGTATTATCTGGAATTCGTAAATATTACTAAAATAGTTTTGAATAGATGGGCACGCACATAAAAAACAAAAATTCTGAAGATGTCAAAGCACATTTTGCTGTAAGGAACCATTATATATATATATATATATATATAT
>CABFPE010000451.1:1576-11916 GCA_900660155.1 Hofstenia miamia
GTTAGTGCTTGCATACTATAACTAAACACATAAAATATATCGGAGATCTGACTGCAGCTCGATATTCATATTTAAAATTATAATTTATAACTTAAATAATAATAATAATAATAATAATAATAATAATCAGTGATTTCAAGTAGGCTGGCATGTTACTTAGAACAGAATAGGTTTATACCAGAGGAGCAGAAGGGATGTAGGACAAAGACGAGAGGATGCAAAGATCAGTTGTTGATAGACCAGGCAGTGGTGGAGAATTGTAGAAGAAGGAAGACAAGCTTGGCAATGGCATGGATAGACTACAGGAAGGCATATGACAGCATATGACATAAGTATGTATTGAAGACGTTAGAGGCTAATGGAGTTTCACAGAAATGGGTTGAGTTTCTAGAGAGAGAGATGGGAAAGTGGCAGACTGAGATATATGGGCATAGGTTGAGATTTAGACGGGGTATATTCCAGGGAGACAGCTTAGCGCCACTGCTGTTTGTAGTTAGCTTAATCCCTATCACAGAAAAGTTAAAGGAGACAGGCATAGGGTATAAGATGGAAAAGAATGGTAGAGCAGTGTGTCACCTGTGGTATATGGACGACCTGAAGATGTACGCTAGTTCAAGGAAGATGTTGCAGAAGCAAGTGGAGACATTGGAGAAGGCATGCAGAGATTCAGGGTTGGAGTTTGGATTAGGAAAATGTGCAGCAGTGACAATGACTAGAGGCAAGTGTGTGGATGGGGATGGCTTGAGGACAAGCAGTGGGGATAAGATTGAGGAAGTCAAACAAGGGTACAAGTACTTAGATGTGATAGAAAAAGACAGAACAGATCACGAGGAAATGAAGATGAGGCTAAGGAAAGAATACAAGAGGAGAGTAAGGAATGTACTATAGAAGTCAGCATTGAATGCGCAGAATAGTATAAAAGCAATTAATACATGGGCGATACCAGTGTTGAGATATTCGGCAGGAATAGTTAGGTGGAACAAGAATGAACTGAGGGAATTAGACAGGGAGACAAGGAAGATACTAGCAGCAGAGAAAGCATTCAACCTAAATGGAGATGTAGATAGGCTGTACAAGGTAAAAGGGAGGGATAGGGCTGCTAAGTGTGGAGGAAACTGTAGAAGCAGAAGCACTAGGGCTAAAGGAATATGTAGAAGAGAAACCTAGAGGATCGCTACTAGAGGTCACTAAGGAGTTAAGGAAGATAAAAACTGAGAGTGAAGGAAAGAAGGTATACCAGAGTAGGATGGAATCAGAGAGACAAACCAGGTATAGGCAGAAGGCAATGCATGGAGAATACTGGAGGAACACAGAAAAGTGTGACAGAGAAGAGAGCAACAAGTGGTTAAAGAAGGCAGGACTGAAGAGAGAAACAGAAGCACTGATAATGGCAGCACAGGAGCAAGCAATAAGAACGAACTGGGTGAAGAAGCATATAGACAGAAGAGCAGAAGTAGGTGATAAATGTAGGCTATGTAAGAAAGAGGCGGAGACAGTAGATCATCTGATAGCAGGGTGTGAGAAGTTGGCACAGAATGAGTATAAGTTCAGGCATGACAAGGTGGGAAGAATGGTACACTGGAGTTTGAGTAGACAGCATGGGTTAGAAGCAGGAGACAAGTGGTATGAGCACAAGCCACAGGGCGTCATAGAAAATGAGAAGTTTAAGATACTGGGGACTTCAACATACAGACAAGCAAAGTGATAGAAGCACGAAGGATAGACATAGTAGTAGTGAACTAAGAGAATATATTGGGAACAGTGATAGACATAGCAGTACCAAAAGACATGAATGTAGTAGAAAGCAAGGAGAAAGAGAAGATAGACAAGTACAGGGAGTTGGCAGAGGAAATAGAAAGGCTGTGGAAATTGAAGAGGTTTAAAGTAGTCCCGGTAGTAGTAGGAGCATGAGGAGCAGTTAGTAAGAAGCATAAGAGATACTTGGAGAAGTTGGGAGTACCAAAGTGGGGAGGAGCGGTGGCACAGAAGGCAGCATTTTTAGGTACAGCAAGAGTCCTGAGGAAAGCTCTCAGACTCCCTGGGAACTGGTGAGTTCCCCGAGCTGAGAGGAATACCAGCATGGAGCTGTGCAAAGCAAATTTATTGCTCAATGTATAAAAAAATCTACAAACTAATTCGGTTATTGAAAGGGTGGGTGCCACTGAAGGTTGGTACTTTTTATCAACATACGAAATATTGAAACCGATATAGGGAACCTTGAGATGAACATAGCAAATCGTTATCACAATATGAACAAAAAATTTAGCATGAATGAGGTATACGTATCAATTATAACAAAAAAGACATCAAAATTTAGTTTTAGCAGGTGTTTATTGAGTTGTAATCTATACTAAATTATAAAATTTTATACTTGATTTCAGAAAAAACTCAGATGAATATTTTAATGTACATATAAGAAAATTTTAAATGACCCATCTAATGTTATTAATCTTCATACCTCATTCATGCTAAATTTTTGTTCATATTGTCATAACGATTTGCTATGTCGATCTGAAGGTTCCCTATGTCGGCTTCAAGATTTCGTAGGTTGATAAAAGGTATCAACCGCCACTGAATGAGGCTGTTTAGAATCTTAATTCGGCCGTTTACCAGCAGAAAGGAACACTACCATACATAATGCAAAATAGCCTTATACAAATCACATTTATTTGTTTTTTATAAAATTTTGTGTTTACTTTAGTGGTCTATACAATATTGAGTTTGCTTTAAATACTATATGTATCATACAGGGTTTTCGAGTACTTGAAATGTTAAGATCTCAAACTTGAATAACCTTGCAAGATATGATCAGAAAAACTCAGGAGAGAAGTCATCACAACTCGATCAAAAATCGACTAGAAAATGTCGTAAAAATTAAATTAATATAAATTTTCATTTGTTTAACAATCGCAAATAATTATTTTCCAGCTTAGAACATTCGGACTTATTGCATGACTAATGTTCAAATATTTATCCAATTAAAACGTGGCGATTCTGTTTAGTTATATGGTATCACATCCATATTTGTATGGAAAGTCATTGGTTCAATTCAAATCTGTTTGTTAGAAAATGATACTATTCAAAACAAAATGTACTGTATTTGATGTATTATTGGTGGGATTCAAACCCACAAATTTGGTTGGTTCTTAAATCTGTCAATTCATAAACTTATGGCTGTCTAAATTTATCTTAAATCTGTCAGAAAAAGTCGTTTTTGTTTAAAATGAGCTTAATTGGGACATTGATTAAGAGACATCTAGTTAAAATAGTAACTATATGAGAAATGCATTAAAATAACATTTCACATGCTTCCTATTTATATAATATTCTAAATTTTTCAAATGTTTCACTTTAATCATTTTTTTAAACTTCAAAAGTTATTTTAATGCTATTAAGCATTTTACTATTTACCATATTGATAATGCTATTGGCTAAAAATGATTTCCATTGTTACATCATTTTCTGACAGATATAAGATAAATTCTGACTGCCATAAAATTATGATTTGACAGATTTAAGAACCAACCCACAAAATTCCGTGTCTATCTAGGAACAGCTGTGTTATTTACACCATGAATCTCAAATTAACGCATTAAAAATTGCATTTTTAAGAAATTACAACAATATGCAACATACAGTGGAATGAATTTTTGATAATTTTCTATGAAATTTAGAATAGTACTTTGATGTTTGAACCTTTTTTAAAAGTCAGAAGTTATTTGTAATCCAAATTCATTCAAGAAAAATGTCCTTTTTGTAAAATATCAAACAATTTCAGTTAAAGCTATTGCTATGAAAAATTTTAGTGGCCCTTTGAGCTGGTAAACAGCCGAATTAAGATTCTAAATGGCCTTGTTCAGTGGCACCCTGAAAGGGTAGCTTTTATTTATGCCCTGAGGAATTTCATGCCAATAGCAATTTTGTTGGCAAGAGTAGAATCATCAGAAAATCATGCCTTGAGCTGTGTGAATGGTCAAGATAAAAATAAGGTGGCACTCTTGTTTTACTTCTACTCTAGTTAATAGCCTAAGCTTTTTTAAAGAAATCTAATTTATATAATATATGATTTCTGCAATTCCAAATAGTCAGAAGTTATCATTTTAGTGGTAAAGCTCTATAGTTCTAAGTAAAAACATATTTAATGATTAAATCTACTCATAACTGTTTAGAGTACTAAATGTATATGGTAGAAACTCACATTTTACTACATAGCACTGTCTTATATAGAAATGGATACTTTATGAAATTTCAGTTGTTTTTTCGAGTTATGGTCATGCTTTAGATAATGTATATTAATTTCACTGATATTTTATGTTAATCCATTTGTTCTTTTATATATATCCAAAACAATTATTTTTAAATATCTTTTAAATATTTGTTTTTGTATTGAAAAGTGTTGGAAGGAGAACACACTCATTTTTAATGAGAGATTGCTGGTTTGAATCCAGCCTGTTCAATAGAACACAAGGTTCTTCTGTACATATTTTGTACAAATATTCAATCATATTTCATTTCAAAAATTAAACAAAGTTACTGGATATGTAATTTAACAACTACTATTAAATATTAATAGAATATAATGAAGAACTGTAAATGCAAGCAAATCACATTAATAGTGAGAACATAATCTCTTTCTAAAATATAATAATAGCTACACAAACTTAAGCAAATGAATTCTGTTTTAAATTTAAGAACACTGTTTTAAGTGGTATTAAGGAAACAAAATATTTTAAACTTGTAAATCAGGTGGCAATATTCCCCAAAGGGGTAGCATTTTGTATTAGAAAATCAAGCTTCAATATACCCTACATTATTTATAATCAAAATTATACAGCTTTATATAAGAAAATCAAGTTCCAACATTAACTGGAGCAGTGATAATTCTACAAAGAAACTACTATGTGTGCCATAAAAAGAGAAATGTAACAAAAATTTTGATTTAGAGAAATACAATAATATTTCTAAGTGGCAACATTGTTTTTTGAAATGCCAATATTGAATGGGATACTTTCACTAAAATTTAAATTTGAATAGTTTTAGCCAAAAATGTTTAACTTAGTATAAATGCCTTAAAAATAAAAAAAACCAACAAAAATTCACTGTATCTTTCTAGTTCAGATGATGTCACTACCTTTTGAATAATAAAACTATTACTTTGTAACAGGGTTTTCAAGTCAAGTTCAAGTTACTTGGACCGAGTTTGAGTTTTTACGTTTTGAGTTCAAGTTTGAGTAATTTTTTAAATGAAATTCCAAGTTCAATTGAGTTTTTTTCTAATTCCGAGTTTTTTAGGGTAAAAAACGTTTATTTTACAATAATTCTAAGCAAAAAAAATATTTGTGATTGGTAAGAAAATTGATATTTAAGAAAATTTAATTTTTACACTATTTTCAAGTGAATTTTTGAATGAGTTCAAGTTTGAGTTTTAATGATTTCTCTTCCAAGATTTTCTGATCAAGTTTTGCAAACTTATTTGAGTTCAAGTTCTTAACATTCTGAGTACTCGAAAACCATGCTTTGTAAGATGAAAATGTGGAAAATCAAAAGGTAGTGACATCATCTGAACAGGAAAGAGACAGTGAATTCTGCAAAATTTAGCAAATATTATTTAATGTTTTCTTTATTTTTTAAGAATTTAAACTAAATTTAAGATTTTTAGCTAAAAATATTTAAAATTAAATTTTAGTGAAAATCCCCTATTCTAATTGGTAATAATATTAATTTACCTGATCTATTACTTATTATCTATAGAACTTCACTACAGTGTATAAACTTGAAAAACTGCCCCACTAAATTTCAAGGAGCCATCATATATTATATAAATTAGATTTCTTTAGAAAATCTTAGGCTATTATCTAGAACTAGAACTTCTAGTTCTAGAAGTAAAACAAGAGTGCCTGCCACCATATATTATTTTTGACCAATCAAAAAGCTTGGGGCATGATTTTCTGATGATTCTACTCTCAACCAATCAAATTGCTTGGGGCATAAATTAGAGCTAATCATTATTGAAATACCCAGTAAGTGAAATGTCTGTAGACTGATTTGCAGCCTAGATCCTGTATAACATCCTTGATAAGTCATGATGTAATCAATAATAAAAAAAACAATTCTCGGAAAAACAACATTTTTGATATACTAAACTGTTTAAATGTATCTTATTCAAGTAATTTTTTAGTTATTTAGGTGAAATTGAGTATTACTGAGCACAGTTTTTATGCCAGAGTGATGTTAAAGGTTTCTTTGTAAAAGAGCATTACTCAAATTAATGATGGAATTAATTTTTTGCATTAAACAGTATTCTTTGCTTTCAAATGATGTATCAGATATTACCACTTGATTTTCTAGAACAATAGAAAACATTTTAGCTAATATTGCCACAAAAATTTAGGTTACGTAAGCTCATTCCCACATTTAGTGGGAAATAATATCACAAGAATGCAGTTGAAGAGATTTAAATTCACTGATTTTTAATTTGAATATATATTGATTACATATATTGAACAGTGGTGCAATGATAAAACACTTAGTATTGATAAGAGATTGCTGGTTAGAGTCCAGCCTGTTTTTTCAGCATTTATTATGTAGAATTAGTTATTTATAATTCATTTTAAAATATTGGAAACAGAGATACTGAATATGTAATTTAAAAAACATGATATAATAAATATTAATATAATGCAGAACTGTAAAAGCAAGCAAATCACATTAATAGCAAGATTGAAATATCTCTTTAAAACTCAATTGTTAGCAATTTTATGTAGCAATAAATTGAATTAACCAGAATACATATGCTTTATATAAAATAATTAGGTGGCAATATCACCTGAAGCAGTATTGAGTAAAAATCTCAAAGCAGCTTGGAAATGTAAATGCAAAACTCTGGGCAGCATTAAAAACTATTCAAAAAACTCTGGGCATCACTGAAAATAATATACAGATCTCTTGGCAGCATTAAAAACTACTTAAAAATCTCTGGGCAGCATTGAAAATAATATAAAGATCTCTGAGCAGCATCAAAAACTATTTAAAAATTTCTAGGAAGCATAGAAAATATTATTCAGATCTCTAAACAGAATTGTAATTTAATATAAGACCTAAAGGCATTATTGAAATTTAATTAAAAACTATCTGGGTAGCATTGATAGTTAACTAATAATCTCTGGGCAGCATTGAAATTAATTACAAAATAGCTGAGTAGCATAGAAAATAATATTCAGATCTCTGGATAGCACATTGAAATTTTATTAAGAAACTCTGAGCACCAAGGATATTATGTCAAACAATTTTGATGATGTCATTAGTTTCTTAGCAGGTTTTAAAGATTCCCCAATATGGATTATTATTCTCATTATGCTAAGTTAGAAATAGTTCCCACATTAGTGTTTACTTATTAATGTTTTAATTCATAAATTCAATTTTTTCTGTAAATTTTATTAATTTGAATATTGAGCTTATTGCAAATATTGAACTGCAGTCACAGCTTGAAATATATTTATCAAAATTTACAAACATGGGGCCACTGAAAGAAGTCATTTAGAATCTTAACTTTGCAGTTTATCAAGTTGTTTAGTGGTGGTAGGTAAGTTGAAAAATTAACTTTTCATGGCATAGTTAAAAATTAATCTATGTGAAATTTGAAAGTAACCTTGATGCATATTTTCATTGTAAGACTCATGGTCTATTTGCTACCATCACTGAAATTAGCTTTATGCTACTTCACATTTTGCTACAAAGAATCTAACTTTAATAATTGTTGCATCCAAAACAGAAAAAATTGTGTCAGCTGTCAAAGTGATTAAATCTATTCACTGAGAAAAATTGAAAATTACATAAAAATATAATGCAGTCAAAATTCAGTAACTGAAAATTAAATTTATGAGTAACTTAGTAATCAATCTAGAAAATTAAGTGATCAGTAAGGGTTGTTTACCATTATATTCTTATGTATTTGAAACTACATTTGTTTGAATTTGTCAATTAAAAATGAATTTGAAATCTGTTTTAAGGATAATTTACACTTGTAGAAATTCATTTGCTCACTTTTAATGGAAGCAATTTTCTTAACCTGCCCATAGTAGTTCTAAACAGCAAACTTATTTTTTTTAAAAATTTACATGAGATTTTTACAAAGCCAATTATGTAATTTGGAAATTGTATGATTTAGAAAAAACCTATTGTTAAAAGTGAAACTTAGTATTAAAGTATATTGCTAAGACTGAATTGCTTGAAAAGGTTCACTATTTTTCATTAAAAATTCAAATGTATTAAAGAAAATTTAACTATCTCCATTCCCAAAGTTCAGGGGATGACCATGTAAAAAGTCCATAGAAAACACAGCCTGCTTTAATTGCTTCCTTTAATATAGATATTACCATATCTTCAGGCATGCAGTGAGCAAAGCATTAGGTTTTTTAATAGTAGAGTAAAGTGGAGTGACTCCTCTATCATGTAGGGCTTTCAAGTTGTGGATATCTTTATGAGTTTATGAAGTATATTATAGCAATTGCAAAATTTTTCAAAAGACCAAAATAAAATTTAAAATTCCCTGGGTAACTTAACAATAACCATTACGTCTAATTGGATTTACTGGAACTGAATATTTCAGGGCTATCAGGAGCTAAAGAGCTAATTTCTTAATGTTATTATGGCACTAAATGTCACTATTTCAAAATGTTCAGTCCCTTGTCCAAAATTTATGAAATATATTTCCATTGTATAATGAAAGTGACACACAGGTAGCAATATCTGCAGGAAATTCAGTGCTTCTAAATTTGTGTCAGAAATAGCTGTACAATTAAAAAGAAAACACATCAACAAGGTCTTAGAATAATTGCACTATGAAGGGCAAACTGTTTAACTTCCTCACAATAGAAATTTTACATTTTCTTTTCATTTTTGCCTATCAGGATTCTTTGGTTATCCAGATAATTTTTAAGCTTTTTATTTTTACATGTCCAGATAATTGATGATGCACTGTATTAACACACATCTAATATCCAAATTATTTTTTATTAGTTTGCTAAAGCAAATTTTTGTTTTAAAAATGTCACATGGTGTGCTAAGAAAATATGAGCACTAAAATTATTGCAATATAGTATTTTCAAAATCTGATTTTCTAAAGAGTTGTTAATACACAGGCTAAATATATGTAATGATACATGATTTTATTAAAACATGTTCCAATTAATAGGCATAAATGTTTCAAATTTAAATAGTATCTTAATTCCTTGTATCATTATTTCCACAACACATTTTGAATGGGAGATTAGTTGCAATATATAAATTATTAGTAGCTTTTGTATAGGTATATGTCTAGCCACTTTCTACACTAGCAAACTCACACTAAGCAATTTTGTACAGAAGAAGTAGGTTGAATCCTACTGAGTCAATAAAATAATAATATTTATTAAATAGTGTAGTTTTATCTACATCAAATTTTAATAGGCTTGTCATTTGTAAAGAAATTCCAGCTGTTAAATTTTAGTAATTTATTGTAAATTTACATGTACTCATTGTCAACATTTTTAAGCAGATTGAATTCTAGCCAATATTCATATATATACATACCCATAAATAGTTGGGCTTGATACCATTTTATTACTTTGTATAATATTTAATTAATATTATAAAATTTTAGAATTTCAATTTTCAACTTTAAAATGTTCACAATGATCAATTGTTCACCATTAAAATAATCACAAAAAACATAAATGTATATGTGAAACTCTGTTCTAAATGTGAAAACATATCTGAACTAGAATTGTGTGTCCATACACATAACAGGGTTTGAACGCACATCAAAACTTCTTTTTTCATCATTTAAATTGGAAATTGTGCTCAATATTGCATTTCACAGTTGCCAATAAAATTCCTTCACAACTGATTCTAGCTTTCAAAGCAGATTATATGAATGTTACACCAGGTGATTTATTAATGAAAATTACAGTAATGCATTAAAATAAATGAAGATCACTTGCTGGTTCATATTCATGATGATTTGAAAAAATATATTCATAAGATACCAGATATTAGACTTCTTAAACATTAATATTTAGAAAGAAGTTTGAATTGTTGAATAATTGATTACATATTTGCTGTTCTAGGGCCCCAGTAAACATCAAAGCTGTCTTGAGAGTTTTGAAAATTAACAACAATAACATACAATAGATTCATTGCAATAGAAAATAAATCTTTAAAATTCAAAAATTTATTTATCATTTGATATCATCAAATGAAATTATTTGTTGATCAACTAAAACATGAATTTTGTGTACATATCTAAGCAGAAGCAATACATCAATTGTGCAATGTATTTAACATTAGCAATATATATATAT
>CABFPE010000451.1:11977-28354 GCA_900660155.1 Hofstenia miamia
AAATATATATATATATATATATATATATATATAATTGTAAAATATATAAACTCAAAGGCATGCAATAATGAAATTAACTGTATACATATATAATTGTATGAACATGATGTCACTATTGTAGAGTCACTCAGGCCCCATTTTCCCTTTTTAATTAATTGGCACTCTGAAAATAGTGTTACGTCTTTTTGACGTCCTGATTTGATGATTTGGTGCTATCAATTTATTCACATTTTTTAGTGCAGTTATTTGATAGAATTTTTATTTGTCCCCTCAGTTCAAATTACAGGTGATTGCTCGTTTTAACTTTGAGAGGGAATTTGTGTTTAAACTGTAAACAGTAACCAGGTAATAATTTACAGAATTTGTAATAAATATCTGAGGGAACAGTAGCCAAGTGCACAATAAATTTGTCTTCTTCCAACTGCATTTGATCTTTTCTCACTTTTATTATCTAGTAACCCCTTTTAGATTTGTCATCAAGGATTTGGTTATGATAATCATTGCCTAAAATCCGGCAACAATTCAGGAGGAAACTGCACTGGGTCTGGGGCAACAAATAGCTCCTCAATGGTGACAGGCTGAATCATGGTCACTTTAGGTTATGGTTAAGTGTAGGGAATAATAACTTTTTATTCAATTGATTTGTACATGCACATAACATTAACACACTGCAAATATACTATGCCATTGGCAAATGTGAACACACAGCACCTCAGCAAGTAAGGATGGCTTCATGGATATGGCTTTGGCGTGATGCTGTGTGAATTGGTCACTGCTGGAAGTCTGCTCTCTATAGAATTTCTGTTTTTCTTAAGTGAATCAGTGAACCACCAATGGTTCTTTCTTTTGTGGGAATGTGGGTGCTCTCTACAATGTTAAACTTTGCAAACTTTGACCTTAACTCTTGAGTTTCCCAGTACAGCTAGAGTAGCCAGAGCTCCCCTGTGATTCTACACTATTGTGTGAGGCAGGTCATAATGATATTGATGCTAATACAATATTTTATTGGGGGAACATGAATAAGTCCTACAGGAATAAGTCCTACATGATTAAACCCTACACTTTTACTATTAATGATTTTAATTCTCTGAAATTTATTCATTTTCTATTTGTTTAGATTTTTTGTAATAATTTATTGTTTTTTTGGTAATTAATTAAATTATTCTATTACTACTCTAAGTTTCCTTTGCGTTTTGCTAAATTTCTAAAATTTGAAAGGGAGCTGTAGTTGGTAATTACACTAAATTTTTCAACTACTTAGGGATTATAAATTAGTGTAATGCACATTCAAGGCAAAGTACTATATGAACAATGTAGTGGTTTCACACCTATAACTGGTCGTTGGTGCAATTCAAATGTGTTCGAAAAGCTGTTCAATTTATTTATGAAAATAAGGACTCGACAGGAGTTGAACCTGCATATTACCATCAGAGATGGTAGTGTTCCACACAACATGAATCCACATATATTTTAATGAACATTGAGTTAGATATCATTTGAATAGTTAAATTCTACTTAAATATCCAATCAGAAAGGAATAAACTATGTATAAATATTAAATAAAGCAGTTGCAATAAAAGGAAAAATTCATAGATTCACTATAAACCTATAATCATCCATACAAATGCACAGCTGTGCTTACCATTATACAAGACAAATCATATTTAAGAGAACATATTTCTACTATGAAAACATTTAATAATTAATATTTGTTTAAAATAACACAAAAACAAATAAACAAAAAACTTCAACAATTATTTATACATGTATTAAAAATTACTGTAAATTGATCTTCACAGATTAGAGCTCAACTTGCACCCCTTTCTTATATAGGTAATGCCTTAAATAAATCTCATTATTTTTATTTATAAAAAGTTCCCACTCTGTGACCATCAATAATTTAGTATGACATTTTGCTGTCAATTCGTTTAAATTTTGTGCTCATTAATGAAGAACTTAAACATGTAGGACTTAATCTTGTAGGACTTATTCATGTAGGACTTATTCTATGCTGTCTTTTATTGCCAAATTCAATGTAAAGCCAAGATACAGGTAATTCCAAGAATTAATAATATTATTCTCATCATGTAGCTTTAACATTGTAGCTTGAAATTTTTAATGAGCAACCATTTATGTTCAGATTATATCTTTCTATATTTGCTATTGTAAAAAAATATATAAATTGTTGTATAAAGCTGTATAATTTTGCTTATAAATGCTGTAGGTTATATTGAAGTTTGATATTCTAATGAAAAATGTTATGTTTTACTTTAAATACTTCTTCAGGTAATATTGCCACCTGATTTTCAAGTTTAAAACACTTATTAGGCATAATACTGATTCAGGAAATATTGCCACCTGATTTTCATGTTTAAAACACTATTATTATGCATAATATCACTTCAGGTAACATTGCCACCTATTTTTCAACTTTAGAATACTATTATTATGCATTACATCACTTCAGGTAATATTGCTACCTGATTTTCAATTTTAGAACACTATTATTATGCATAATATCATTTCAGCTAATATTGCCACCCGAATTTCCAGTTTAAGACACTTATTATGCATAATACTGATTCAGGTAATATTGCCATCTGATTTTCATGTTTAAAACACTATTATTTTGTTAAATACCACTTCAGGTAATATTACCACCTGATTTTCATGTTTAAAACACTGTTATTTTGCAAAATTAAAGACATCTTGTTTCCTGAACTATTAATATTTAAAATAATGCATTCCCTCAATATGTCACACTTTAAAGCTTTGATGTTTTTGTGAACATTTTGTAAATATATTGTTCCATTCTCTTCCAGTTAAAATTGCTTTAGTTGTACTTTGTTCCTTGCTATAAAATATTATTTAACTACATATTTTTGTTATTGAACAGTGGTGGAATGATAACACACTCATTTAGAATGGGAGATTGCTGGTTTGAATCCAGCCTGTTCAATAGAATGCAAGGTTCTTCTGTACATATTTCATACAAATATTCAATCATATTTCATTTCAAACATTAAACAAAGTTACTGGATATGTAATTTAACAACTACTATTAAATATTAATAGAATATAGTGAAGAACTGTAAAGACACAAATCATGTTAAGCATGAGAACACAATCTCTCTCTAAAACTGAAATGCTAGTAATTCTATATAATAATAATAATTATAATAGCTACACAAACTTAATCAAACACATTGCCTTTTAATTTTGAAAATACTGTTTTAAGCAGTATTAAACAAAACAATACTATTTTAAACTTGAAAATCTAATGGCAATATTGTTGGAACTAAAATTAAGCAAAATAATAGTGTTTTAGACTGGACATGAAGTGGTTAACTAGCTGTCAACATGGATAGATCATTTGCAGATCAATGTCTACCACCTTACATGAAATTGAGCCATGCATAGCAAATGCTCCTAGGTTGTTGATTTTTTTTATTTTTATCAGCATTCTATAAGGCCCAACCAAAGTCAATAGTGAATGTCTTAGAATGTTACAACATACAGCCGTACATATGCTCACTTGCTGCCAGCTTACTATCACTGTGAACAGTATTTAAAAAGCACTTTTCACATATTCAATGGAATCCAAACTGTGGCAAACCACAAGGGGCTGTTTAAGCCCTTTTCTGTGGAATGCATGTCTTCATCCCATCTTAGAGACTTTGTAACAACAAGGAAACATAGTTGCATATACTGATGACATTTCCATGGTTATTGGCACTACCTCAGTTGATTAGGCATGTTCTAAGGCTTCTAACATCAGTAGCATTCTCTATAATTGGGCCATGAATAATGGATTAGACATAAATCTTGGTAAGACTCAGGCTTGTTTTTACCACATCAAGAGTAATCCTGATAACGTTAACCTCTTGGGTCACTACCTTAAAATCAAACCCTGTAAAATTCTAGGTGCTACATTGGACTGTAAAATGAAATACACTCAAAATGTTGATTTGATCATGCTTAAATGTAAGCAGTATACCAACATGCTTGCTAGTGTTGGTTGTTGGAGGCCTCATCAGAAAACCTTTGTAAACTATACTTGGGAGTTATTATTCCTAAGGTGTCCTATGCAGTTTCTCTATGGGGACATTGTCTACAATTGAAAATGATACAGAAGCATTTCACTGCTCTACAGAGGCAGATGACCATACTCATATGTAAACTTTTTGTTCCACTGATACTTACAAATTATTGTCTCTATCTCAACGTCCGCCTATAGTGGAACATCTTATAGTACAATATATTGCCAGGAGAAACCAACTGGGCTTACCCTCAAAACTTGACTGTAGCTTGACTGATTACATGTTGTGAGCATGTCTGTCAGTGTATGAGAAATTGGGATTTTCATTTGGCTGTGACTGTTACTGTAATTTGCCTATTGGAATACCTCATGTTTTGACTGCAGCCTTGACTAGCCATGGCAAATTTAACGCATTTCTGAGCAAGATCTGCCAAGTTTCCCCATTCTGCTCACATTGTAGAGAAAAAGAAACAATTCACCACATTATATTTACTTGCCCAACACAGAGAAGCAAAAGAATTCTTTTAATTGACACCTATAAGGTCAACCATATATGATTCAATGCTATTAATAACTTGGTTGGTAACAAGCTTTCAATTGAAGCTCTTGTAAAATTCTTGAAAGTCACTAAGTTGAATTGCTAGTCTCCTTCTTCCATATCTATGTTAGCAACTCTGTATTTAATATTCTTGTCTTTTTCTTTATAGTTCATTTGCTTTGTACCTGAGTGCTTAGTTATTGTACCTTAATAGGTTATTCAAATATATATAAGTATGACATAAAATACATAAAGAGGACTGTAACAAAAAAATCGATTTAAACAAAAATTACAATTTTTTTTTAAGTGTCAACATTGTTCTTTGTAATGGCAATATTAATTTTAATTTACCTGATCCATTATTTTTTTACCTGTAAAATAGCCACCTATAGAACTTCACTATGGTAATATTTCTTTGATTTATATTACATTACATTAATATGAATTGTAAAATCCAATTAATTATTTTATCATAAATGGAGATTCAAATAATTTCTGTATTTATATTAACATATTTGCGTAAATTGACATCCATTTAAAAAATGTTGGCAAAAATTCTTGTAAGATTTTATATTTACGAAGCAAATTGACTAATTTAAAAGCAACTCCTAGGGATTTACTTTACATTTTCAGAGTGTAGTTTGTTCTATTAAAATAACGTTTAGTAGCTAGTGCAATATTCCAGTAATGTCATCCCAAAAAGAAGATTACGTTGCCAAAGCCAAAATTGCTGAACAAGCAGAGCGTTTCGATGATATGGCGGAAGCCATGAAGAGCGTTACCAAACTGCTTGCCAGCGACGATCTTCTTAGCACAGATGAAAGAAATCTTCTGTCTGTAGCATACAAAAATGTAGTTGGCAGTAGAAGATCTTCTTGGCGGATCATTAGTAGCATTGAGGCAAAGCAAGATAAAGGTACAACTAAAAAGGAGTTAGCTGCTGAATATCGGAAAAAAATTGAATGTGAACTAAATAACATCTGTAAAGAAGTATTGGTATGTCAATTGTTTAATGCTATTGAATTTACATTAATATCTAAATTATGTACGAGCACATATAACGAGGACTTAAAGGAAAAGTTAAATTCTGATTTGAAATGGCACATTTTCCTATCATTGAATCAAATGTACAAGTTGTTTTTATTGTATGTGATTTGGTTGTCATGAATTTTTTTGTTTATTTTCATTGATATCGTATAATGTGCCAGGTATCTGCTATTTTGGCATGCATTTCATCCTTTGTTCAGTAAATTTTTCATTGTTTAGAAAGTATCTATCAAAACGGCGTTATTGCCGATCAAAGGACTCTGATTTCTAAAAGCCGAAGTGACGTCAAATAACTTTCTAAAGGTTTACGTCATCAAAATTTAGGTTTAGGTCTACAAAATATTGAAAAATTTAGGTTTAGGTTATAGGGCTTAGGTTTAAGAAATGTGACTTGGTTTAGGGTTTAAGTCTATAAAATATTGTAAAATTTAGAATTTGTTGCTTAAAAACAATGTTTATATATCGGAGTCCGCTGATCTGCAATAAAGCTATTAAAACTACAATTTATATAAATTTCCGTTGACTTTGTGGGGAATGTATAGAATAGGGTGCACGCGGACGAAATAAACACTAATATAGAGTATAAAACTGAGAAATGCAATAACTTTACATAATTAACCAAATTCGTAGCACGCAGTATATATTTACGGAAATTCATAAAATAATTTTTATTCAACAAATCACAAGCTATAAAAGTATATAAATGGAAATCTATACATGTTTAGCTTAAATCAAGTCCTTATTTGAAATTTTAAATTGGTACTTTTATGCTTTGAAACCGCTTTGCATTTTCAGAGAATTTGTTTTCCCGATTTGTATTTATTTTCACCTTTTAATTACTTATTAATAAAATCGAATCGATCGCGTTGCATAAATACGCATTCCGCTATTATAAATATATTTTGAATAGTGCTATTAGCATGGGCCTTTCATATGCAATTATTACTGAAAATTCAGATATATTTACTCAGTTATATATGCATAAGTATTTTCATACTTATTGAACATGTATATAGGACTAAAAATAAGGCATTTGCGTTATTGCAGATCAGAGGATATATAAACATTGTTTCTATGCAACACTGTATATGACGTCATCTAGAACGTAAACTTAAATTCTAAATTTTCCACTATTTTATAGACCTAAACCCTATCCCAAGTCACAACCTGAGGTTCCGTAAACCTAAAAGTTAAATTTTACAATATTTTATAAACCTAAACCCTAGTCACAACTTAACGTTTCTTAACCATAAAACCTGTAACCTAAAACCTAAATTTTCAATATTTTATAGACCTAAACCCTACACAATGAATTTTTAACACATGATGACGTAAATGTTATTTGACCTCACTTCGGCTTTTAGAAATCAGTCCCCTGATCTGCAATAACGTCGGGCATTTTATAATTGAAGTATATTGTGCAAGAACCCATTTTGTGCAATTTCATTCATAACGAGAAGTCGTCTTTTATAGTTAAAGTTTGTATATTTGCGTATGTAGCAGGGCCTTTGGATAATATATTGCAATATTGGTTAATAATTTTTTGCCAATATAGCATATATTTTCAAATCCAATAAATATATTGCAATATATTGCTATATGTATTCATTTGACCGCTGTGTACAACCAAATTTTGATAATGACCGCTCTGCACAAAAGGTCTCAAAGGACCATAAATTATTGGTACAAGAGTAAGTTTCATGTAAATTATTGGTCCTAAATTTATAAAAAGACAAATCCCAGTAAATATTCTTATCCCATCATGTTTACCTGTGATACCATGGGATACCTTCCATTTGGAAACTGAATTTTGAAAAAATTATAAAGATTTTTTTGGAATCTGAGATCCCACGTTCTTCTTTTAGGGTCCCAGTCCCATTTTGGTACCAAGTGCTTGGTACTGCCAGAATAGCGATTTCGGGTGCATAACGCACAACAAAAACCCTAGAAAATTTTATGATATTTTTTCACATTACATATAACAAAATTTAATATTTTAAAAATTACTATTTTTCACAAATTAAGAAAATTATATTTTCCGTGCTTCGTACACCCCTATATATTCACAGGGGATAATTCGTATCAGCTCCAAAATTTAATGGATTATTTTTTGGGCCATGACATTTTCTGTGAAAATTTCGAGCCGATACTCATAAAAGTTTTCAAAGAAACAACCTTTAATTCAGCCAGTCTAGCACACACAAAAATTCTCACTTAAGTACAAATCGCAAAATGCAAAAAAAAATATCGAAAAATCTTACAACAAAAATGGAGAAAAAAGTTTTTTGCCTATGTTTAATACACAAAAAATGTACATATATATGCATATACGTGCGCTTTGTAACATAGTAATTGGGTGTTCGAATTACAAAGCGCACGCAAGTTGATTTTACTATGTTACAAAGCGCACGCAGCTATTATTCCGCGGGAAATAAATATTTTTGAATAATTTACATATGAATACTTAAACAGATTATACTAAGCCTATTTTCATTAATTTCACAAATTTTTTTCATGTATTTCAAAAAATTGGGTTTTTGCTGTTTTTCATTTATACGTGCGCTTTGTAATTTTTTTAATATCTCTGCGAATATTGATCGTATCGTCTTCGCACCTAGTGCATTCGATTGCAAATTAAAAATTACATCTAGATAAGTTCTTTAAAGTAGTCTGACACATGGCCTACTATGTTTTTATTTTGAATTTTCCTTTAGGAACTTACTATATATATACATATATATATAAATTAGGGAATAATCGTTAATATCTCTGAGAATATTGATCGTATGGATTTCACACCTAGTGCATTCGATTTAAAATTAAAAATTACATCTAGATAAATTCTTTAAAGTAGTTTCAGATATGCCCTACTTTTATTGAAAAAAATAAAAATTCAAATTTCAAAAAATATATATTTTTTTGACTGTTACAAATGCACTATTTACAAAATGCACGTATAAATGGAATGATTTTACAAAGCGCACGTATAAATGAAACTAGAATTACAAAGCGCACGTATATATATATATATATATATATATATTGTCTTGCAATTTCTTTAATAATTGATTATTTTTTATGAATTTAACGTTTACTATGCTATTGTCCTTAAATATGTACTGTGTGCTACGAATTTCGTTAATTATGCAGTTATCAGTCTATATCCATTATTTTTTAAACTTTTTACCTATGTTATTGCATTTCTCATCGTTTTTTACCCTATGGTGGTGTTTATTTTGTCCTTTGCTGACTTTGTGCTGGATAACGATTGTGAATTTGTACCGTTTTTCATATAATTGAAATTCATTGTTTTGAAAATAATCAAGCTTTTAAAATTTGTAAAAGGAATCCAAATTGTCAAAAATATTTGCCTTTACTAATTTGGGCGTGTTTGAATGCAAGGTAATGCAATTTATCAATGAAAATTTAATAATTACTACAATATTTTCTACTATGGATAATGCATTTCACTGTTTCCTTAAGGAAAATTTTTGCTATTTCGTCCATCCCTTGATTATATAAACTGATTTGGTTTATTAAGTTTTCGTATTGATGTTTAACTGTATGTGTTTGGTTTAGGAACTTCTTGATAATCATTTAATAAAGAATTCTGAGAGTTTGTTTAATGATAAAACTAAATCAAAGGACGAGAAGGCTAGAAGTGTGGAAAGTTTGGTATTTTACTTGAAAATGAAAGGCGATTACTATCGGTATCTTGCTGAAGTCAAGTGTGGAAAAGATGATGATACAGGTAACTTAATACCAACTTTTTAATTTTATGCATGTCATTTATTTTAGATAAAAAAAAAATTATTGAAGATTCTAGCAAAGCTTATGAGAGAGCTCATTTAATCTCCAAAGATGAATTGCAACCTACTCATCCTATTCGCTTGGGCTTAGCCCTAAATTATTCTGTTTTCCATTATGAAATTTTAAGTAATCCAGAAAATGCATGCACTTTAGCTAAAAGCGCTTTTGATGATGCTATTGCAAAATTAGATACTCTTCAAGAAGACAGCTACAAAGATAGTACACTCATTATGCAACTTCTTAGAGACAATCTAACTGTAAGTGTTTCTATTTTTCCCTATTATCCCTCATCTGTTTTTTTAAAATACTTCTTCCAACTTCTAAGGCAAGAATTTGTGTTATTGGCTATTGACAAACTTTGTTATGATTATTTGAGTTTTTTCAATTAGTATTTTGTGAGCATTCAACTGGTAGTAATTGATACAATCTAATTGTTTTATTTACTTAGTCAGCTTCGCATTGTTTTTATCTTTGCTGTTCTAATAACATAATTTTTAGCTTTGGACCTCTGATAATCAGCAAGATGACAATGATGATCAATCATAGACCTGTTTTAAATGGTAATGTCTGCTTGTGGTTAGTTGTCAGTCGAAGATTACCTTTATATTGCAATGTTTAAGATAGCGTGTTCCCATGCTTATCAATTGGTGCAATACATTTAATTTTTTAGCTTTATTTTGAAATTATATTTTATTTAGTTATTTCATAATTTCTTCCATACTCACTTAATGAACTTAGGTTTCCATATTTTTACTGTAGCATTACTAATTTCAGAGTGTTTTTAAGATTTCCAATATTGAAATAAAATTATGGGTCCTTAAATATAAAGAAATGAAGGAATAGTATATCTTATTTGAATCTCAGATTGTTATTAAAGGAAGTCACATTTGTTGCTACAAGTTTATGAAAAAATGTATTTCTATTGAACGTTTTCATATTAATAGTGATATACTATCATGTGTATTACTGATATTTCGCAAATATAATTGTGAGTGTTTGATAGTATGTCACATTGTCATACAAATGAAACAAATATTAAGTAATTTCAAATGATTTCCTTCAAACTAATTTAAAAGTATCACATATTGTAATGTAAAGTGTGCTCTATTCAATTATTATCGTAAATGGCATTTTGTATGCACACTACAGAGACTTACTGTGCATCAACTGAGTGATTTCTGAATAAATTAAATGACTAGGTTCATGGGATTAAATGTCATTAAAGTAGTGCACAGCTATTTCATACAAATGTGCAGTTAAGATGCGGTCAGATGAGAACCTTTTAATATGATGAAAGTGTGTTCAGACGAGTATTACTTTGATGCTGCGGTCAACATTTGGGAGCGTTTTTTGATGTATAGCACTTTCATTAAATTATGTTAAGATTAGCATTATTTTGATTCATGGACATTTGTTTATTCATCAATTAAGTTTAAAAGGAATTGTGTTTTTCTATCACTGGAAAGATTATAATCAACCTAATTTTCTAAAGAAAAACATTAAAATCAAAACGAATTTGATTGGATGTTTAATTCTATAGATATTATATAATATTGTCAAGTATAAGTAAATTATTGATTTTTCAAAAAACATTACCTTTTTAATGTGTCTAAAGCCTTGCCTTCTGCTAATACTGAAACCAATACTGCTATATTATGACAATAGCAAGAAAATACGGATTGATTAGTGCATTATTTAAAAGTAGTCTGTCTATTGTGTGCAGACGAGTGGGTCAATCCTTCCTGTATACAACCTCCAAATATTTCTGTTTGAGCTTAAGATACAGCAGCTGGGAAAACTATTCATATGCTAAAAATTAAAATCAAGATTTCCTTGATTTCATATTTAGTAAATTTAGAAGGAATAATTTGTAAAACTGATGACTTTTTACTTCGAAATATATCGGCATGGGATTTGGCTTTTATTATATCTTGCAAGGAACTAAAGATCTATCCAAATTCCATCTAACAGATGCTTTCATAAAAAATATATAAAAAAATTGAAAAATCTATAATGATCATTAACAATAAAACAAAAAAATTATTGAAAAAACTATAAAATTAACAACAAAACGTGAAAAATTAAAATCAAGAGGTCTGAATCAAGATATCATTGCTTTTATAGTTACTAAATATAGATCGAATAATTTATAAAACTGACTGACTTTTTATGTCGAAATATAATGTGCAGGTTCTTATTAATGTTAATTAAGCCCGAAAAAAACGACACATTATTCAATTGCATAAAGGAATATCTCAAAAGTTTTATCTCTCTGAAAAAAATATATTGTGATTTGGATTTTATTATATCTTGCAAGGAACTAAAGATCTATCCAAATTCCTCTCAATTTTCAAAAATTCCATCTAACAGATGCTTTCATAAATAATATATCAAAAAATTGAAAAATCTAATAATGCTCATTAATAAAAACAACAAAAAAATTATTGAAAAAACTATAAAATTAACAACAAAACGTGAAAAATTAAAATCAAGAGGTCTGAATCAAGATATCATTGCTGTTATATTTAGTAAAATTATAAATAATTTGTAAAACTGACGATGATTTTTTATGTCGAAATATATGTGCAGGTTCTTATTAATGTTAATTAAGCCCGAAAAAAACGACACATTATTCAATTGCATAAAGGAATATCTCAAAAGTTTTATCTCTCTGAAGAAAATATATTGTGATTTGGATTTTATTATATCTTTCAAGGAACTAAAGATCTATCCAAATTCCTCTCAATTTTCAAAAATTCCATCTAACAGATACTTTCATAAAAAATATAATAAAAAAATTGAAAAATCTAATATATGCTCATTAAAAAACAACAAAAAAATTATTGAAAAAACTATAAAATTAACAACAAAACGTGAAAAATTAAAATCAAGAGGTCTGAATCAAGATATCATTGCTGTTATATTTAGTAAAATTATAAATAATTTGTAAAACTGACGATGATTTTTCAAGTCGAAATATATCTGCATGATCTTATTAATGTTAATTAAGCCCGAAAAAACGACACATTATTCAATTGCATAAAGGATTATCTCAAAAGTTTTATCTCTCTGAAGAAAATATATTGTGATTTGGATTTTATTATATCTTGCAAGGAACTAAAGATCTATCCAAACTTCTCTCAATTTTCATTTCCATCTAACAGATGCTTTCATAAAAAATATAATAAAAAAATTGAAAAATCTAATAGATGCTCATTAATAAAAACAACAAAAAAATTATTGAAAAAAACTATAAAATTAACAACAAAGCGTGAAAAATTACAATCAAGAGATTTAAATCAAGATATGATGCTGTTATATTTACTAAATATAGATTGAATATTTTTTAAAACTGACTGATTTTTTATGTCGAAATATAATGTGCAGGTTCTTATTAATGTTAATTAAGCCCGAAAAAAACGACACATTATTCAATTGCATAAAGGAATATCTCAAAAGTTATATCTCTCTGAAGAAAATATATTGTGATTTGGATTTTATTATATCTTGCAAGGAACTAAAGATCAATTCAAATTCCTCTCAATTTTCAACAATTCCATCTAACAGATGTTTTCATAATGGAGATGTCAAAAAATTGAAAAATCTATCATGCATTTATTAATAAAAACAAAATTATTATAAACTAGAATTAACAACAAAAGGCGAAAAATTAAATCAAGAGGTCTGCATCAAGATATCATTGCTTTTATAGTTACTAAATATAGATCGAATAATTTATAAAACTGATGATGACTTTTTAAGTTCAAATATAATCTGCAGGTTCTTATTAATGTTAATTAAGCCCGAAAAAAACGACACATTATTCAATTGCATAAAGGAATATCTCAAAAGTTTTATCTCTCTGAAGAAAATATATTGTGATTTGGATTTTATTATATCTTTCAAGGAACTAAAGATCTATCCAAATTCCTCTCAATTTTCAAAAATTCCATCTAACAGATGTTTTCATAATGGAGATGTCAAAAAATTGAAAAAACCTATCATACATTCATTAATAAAAACAAAATTATTAAAAACTAGAATTAATAACAAAATGTGAAAAATCAAATCAAGAGGTCTTCATCAAGATATCATTGCCTTTATATTTAGTAAAATTAGAAATAATTTGTAAAACTGACGATGACTTTTTAAGCCGAAATATATCTGCATGTTCTTATAAATATTAATTAAACCCGTAAAAACGACACATTATTCAATTGTATATAGGAATATCTCAAAATGTACATCTCTTAAGAAAATATATTGTTATTTGGATTATATTATGACATTGTAAAACTATATTCATTAATACAATTTACACAATATGGAATGCCTTTTACGATTCCCAGCTTAGGATATTTTTGTCAATGCAATCAGATTTCAGTGAAATGAAACTTTTCAATATTGAGGAATACAGTTAATTCTGTTCCATAGGTAATATTATATGTGCTATGTTGGCATTTTTGTTATAAATCTATATGAAGGTTTGCTTTTCATGAATTATGTATATACACAGATGTATACAATTGATAGAAAATTACCATCAATCAATATGCCTAATGAATTTTTGGGGTGTGCAATAATTGCATTAGCCTATTGCAACAGATGGGTTGGGTCAAGGTATACAAGCATATATAACTGGCTTGTGCCAATCTTTTAAGACAATATAGGGTATGATTGGGTCATTGAAGAATATTATGCATGCATGCTTGCAGGAGTGTTATGTATTTTGTGTCAATTATTTAAATGGCGGCCTAAAAATTCTTTTTTTATTGCTATTTTAGATATCTTTATGAAGATGAAAACTAGACATTAATATTTTAGTTGGATCATATGTGGGTAACAAATATTTTTAAGAATTAAAATCCTCTAACAGTATATGCTTGACCATGTCTGATATGAGCCCATCCTGCCTTATAAGTCTGAATCTTGCATTAATGATAAATGGCTATTTTCTATGTATTGAATATATATTCCTGTTATCTTTCCTCTTCTTTTTTTTGAATTGATAAATGCTTAAATATATTTAAACATGAAATAGTTTCTAGTTATTAAACATTACAAGTATATGAAATATAGACTTACATGATAAAAGCAATTGCGCATTTTGATTTTTCAAATACATTGATATTTTTCATTGTAAAAATTCCATATGTTTCTAATGATTAATATCTGCAATTGTTGAAATTAATTCGTTTTTGCCAATGTTTCCTATACATAAAAAATTCCATATGTTTAATTCGTTTTTTGCTAATACAAAATTGAAAAATATTTGCCATACTTAAACATTACAGGTGTATGAAATATTCACTTACATGATAAAGGCAATTTCGTTTTCTGAATAAATTATACATGTGACGCTATTAGTAGGATTAATGCATATACATGCTTTCATTAATACACTATTGTGATATTAGTTTTACACAATGGTCTTTTCTCCGCATTTCTTTTTGGTTTATATGGAATTTTGGGGGTGTACACGTTTGCTGACTGCTACATCTTTTGTTGATTTTTACATGATGATCTCCTTTTCTGCATTTCTTTATGGTTTATATACATTTTTGGGGAGTGTACACGCTTGTGACTGTTACATCTTTTGTTGACTGTACGTTTTTCAGTTTATTTGGTCTATGACTCTTGCTTACAGTATTGTTGATATCTTTTCCATTGCAATTTTCCAGGCAATTCACTATACTTCTAGTTGATGTATTGCTACACACTCAATTCTCCTTTGCTGGATATGATTTCTAATCATTAAATTAGTCAACACCATGTTGAGATCGCCTTCTAAACATTCAAATGCTTGTAAATAGTGTATTATTCACATGTAAAGAACATAGGCACATGGTAGTTTAAAGATATATTGGTAAGAATTTTGAGAAAATTGCAAACTAATATTTTATAAGCACAGGAGCTCTACAATATCAGCCATATGCCAAGTGTTATTTCAAATGTTGCTAAAAAAATACAAATATTAATACGTGCTTGATTAAAATACAAAAGTTAGAAACCAAAGATATTAAAAACACGTGAAATATTGAAAATTAGCACAAATAATGAAATCAAAAACTTTAAATAGACATATTTCAAGATCTAAACCAAAGCCCCAGCTTTATATGTATTTTGAAATTGAAATCAATGCAAAGTATCAGCTTGTCAGGATTAACAATTCATCTAAGATATTTCTGCCATCACTTCAGTTGAATTGTTCACTATGACTCCACAATAATATATGAGCAATCTCCAGTATTGCAATTACAATAATAATTAAATTTACTTTCTAGAATCTCCCTTAAACTATGCTGCAAAAGGAGTTGTTCTGCTTTTTGATAGGGTAATTTTATTTCAGTTTTCTATGAAACTTACTAATAATATTAAAAGAACCTGTTTATAATACTGAAAGTATAATGTATTGAAATTTGAGAGACCTCATTCAAATAAAGGAATTGGAACACTTGTATTTTAATAATTTTAGAAGGGACCCTCAAAATAATTTTGAAGAATGTAACAAGACATTCAAATACAAATGTCAATAAACACATCCTACTAAACGAGCAATTATGTTTAGTTTTAGCGAAATATTCTTTAAATTTTATTTGTGTACTTATAAGTTATTAAATGTTAAACGGGGTCAAATGCTACAGTAATGTGAAACATAATAATCGATAATGCTACTCGCTTAGTTTTATATATTTTAACTATCATGAAAAGTAAGCTGACTAAATTAAACTGAAATGTTCACATTTTTTAATTCCATGAAAATGAAAACAGCTTATTAAAGTTATGCAAAGAATTGATAAAATGAAAATATCCAAATTGGGTTTTGCTAGAAATGGATTAAAAATGGCGTTATGCAATATCAGCTCTTTGCATGTGTAATCTTCTAGATAAACACAGCTTATGTATATATACATATATATATATATATATATATATATATATA
>CABFPE010000451.1:46655-57544 GCA_900660155.1 Hofstenia miamia
TATATATATATAATTCTGTAGCATGGTAAAACTTAACGCTAACTTCAATAATTAATATTTGCTAAAAGTTTTGATTAATACTTTGTCGAAATTGCATTTTAAAATTAATATGCAAATCTAGTTTGCTTCCCAAAAAAAATACGTTGCATATGTGAACAGATTATATTTCTATTAGTTCGACGCATTTTAACAATGATCTATGACAAGATGATATGAAAACAGCAAGAAACTGTAATAGACACTAAATCTATGAATTTAAATTCTCTGTGGACAAATGCTAAAATTAAATTATTCCCCATTTTCATCCACGTTGTGGTCTTCATCATCGACAGGATTAGGTCTGCGAAAGGCGTCCATTAATTGCTGCAGACCTTCGGTTGCAGATACCACTGCATTCATTAAGTTTGTAGAGAATCCTCTGGGAATATCATTATTATCGTCATTATCTCCTTGCTCTAACTAAATAATTGATTAGTTGAAAAATTGAAATCCATAAAAACCAAAATGCATGCTTACATCTTAACCCTTTTAAGTCTGAACCTAGGTAATTTAATTTTTATTATAAAAACTGTATGATGCATATTTAGTAGGCTATATTTAAAACCTCAGATGACTTTTTTATGATTTTATAAAAAGCTCTTTCATAATAATGGTGGGACCTATGTATCCCATTAGACCTTTCACTTGGGAATTTTAGGTCCCAGTAAGCATTTTCAATTAGAATATACATTAGCGGGAACTATAGTTCCCGTTCGACTCGAAAGGGTTAAAAGTTAAATATACATCTATAAATTAAAAATTTCAAAAATTAAAAAACGAAATACAACGAAAATGAACTCTATTCAAAGGGAACTATACGAAAGATGTCATAAATGAAATAACATCCTCAAATAGTTAAAAAATCAATAGTTCAAATAAATTATTTATCAAACGAACAATGGAGCGGTATGACGATGGCTGTTGAACTGCAAGACATCAAAGAATTACACCATAAAAATGATCAAATCACTAGGAGAAAAAATTAAAAAGATCAACATTGATTAATCGCGTTATAAAATTTTTACACCTGCAGTGTCGGACAAATTTTCTGCAAAACTGACACAAAAGCTAAAAACGAAAACCGCATACTTTTCAAAATATTCAAAGCATACTTGTACAATGATTGGCGGCTACATCCGCTACATACCAAACAGAATGACACCTGGTGTTGGACTGGTCATGCGATAGCCCGGACATTAATATAAATCAACAAGTTTGGACTGTGCTTGCTGACATTAAAAACCAGCTTAGATAATTTGGATCAGCAATTCGGATATCAAGAAATTGGTGCCCAACTCTCTATGACAACATGTCTGGTACTGCAGCACAAATAGTCAATGTTACAGTGCGAGTAAGTCGGTTGTATACCAAGCTCACTCTCAATATGTTAAATGCATTACAAAATGTTACTAAGTAATGCAAATCATATTGCAAAGAAATGAAAGTGAAGCCAGATAACTTCTTAGTTCTCATTCTTGATACTACACGAATGGATGCTGCAATTATTCAAGTTGAGTCAGCAAAAAAGCTTAAAGAGTAAAATAAGTTGGTAAATTATTGCGAAATGTTTAGCTTATTTCATACATATCTCTTTCTTAAGAAACAGAGAAAATAAAAAAGTGGAATTCTTGTACAATAGGATGAAGTCAGCAAATCTTAACAAGACTACTGCTACTAAGCTATGAGCAAGTCTTGAGGCTGAAGAAAAATCTACCACCCACGTCCAATCTAAAATAAATATCTATATTTTTTGGTGTTTGTGTCCTTAGCAGGAATGCTTAAGAAAATACTCCAAAAATTACAATCAAAATTTGAATGCTATGCTTAGTAGAAATAGGCAATTAAATAGATAAGCATACCGGAAGCAAAGTTTGAAAGAACGCTGCGAGTGGATTGGCATCATGGTACAAGCTTCGCGGCTCAGTTGGTGAAGGAACGGCATAAGCAGCAATCGAGTCTGCCGGTGGAAATGGATCAAACACAGAACCAACTCCTGATTCCTATATAAACATAAATATTCTTGGTAAAATATAACCCATTAAAATTAATTGTACATAATTACAACAACAGCTATGATATCCCATTTTAAGCACAGATTGAAACATGATTTTACGAGGTGAAATTGAAAGAGTAAACACTGATTGTGTCAAATACTCCTCAACGTTGCAATGTCTCTTTAATCAGTTTCTGTAAGGTTTTAACTTGTCTCCTAATAATATTTGAAATTTGAATTTTAAAGAAGGTTATATATCCTTTCTGATTTAATACAAATATAGCATTGTATATAAGACAAATTGTAACGCCAAGTGAAATTTGTTCAGGTTCAAGGCAATACTTGCAATAATATTGCCTACAATTGTTTATTGAAGTGTAAAAAATAGGGCCATTATTTATTGACCTGTTTTCAATTATTTTAAAAATTAGTTTTTTTACAAAACATTGGGCGCACACCTGATGAGTTAAAATTAATTATAGAATTCACTGGAATTCAGTTAAACCCCTATTAATTGCTGTTTGTTTATTTTATTCCTCCTTAGGATGAAAACAGACACGTACGCAAATTCTGAGTAGAAACGATAACATTGTCATCGACTCAATGTAAGAAGACGATGGCGTGCAAGAACACACGCTGATAAAACATTGAAATCGTTTACAAAATGCAGTGATATTGTATTCCACAAGTTCACATGTGCATTCTTTATATTCAAGAAACAAGAATTTGGTCTATGGGAATCCTAGTCTTTTATATAATATTAATGACACCGTATATATTGAAAATTTATTGGCAATTCTGGCTGCAGTCGATTTGTATTCAAGGAGCATAAATGAATTTTCTCTAGTTGATTAAAATCGAGAAATATGGGCGAAACCTCAAAAAGAAAATTTTGGAAAATTGTGTAGACCCCTGGGACGATAAAGACTTCTCATGTCTATGTTGATGAAGCGTGATACTGTAATGAGAAAATTCATTTCTTCAGATGTGAAGCTTCCAGGTGTATTGTGGAAGTCAGGATCAGGAGATACAGATAGAACAATTGCAGAACTGCTTGGTTTCGGCACATCTACTTTGAATGAAAATGTGAAGGAAGTATCAAAAGCCATTTTTGTTATCACATGTAAGCTTGCCAACAAAAGAAGCCATTGTCAATAAATGAAGAGATTTGAAACTGATAGAGGTTTCCCAATGTTTATGGATGCCGAGATTGAAGCCATGTCAAAGTGTTAACTTGATGAGGATGCTGGGCGATTTTATGGAGCTTCAGACTCGTATTCCATAGTAATGCAAATTTTATGCTCAGGCAATCATTACAGTTATTCATGCATATCTGCTCATCCTGGGAATACGCAAAATGTTACATTAAGTAAGAATAGACCTTTATTTGAATTGGGTGACGGTGCATTTCCTTAGAATCAAAATTTGATGAAAGCATTTGTTCATTCTAAACTAAGAGAAAAATAATCATTCTTTAACTACAAACTTTCACCAACAAACTTTTGGAATTCTGAAAGGACGTTTTAGAATTCTGCTAGGAACACTGAGATATCGAAATCCAGCAGATGTCAATTATATCGTGCTTGCTTGTTGTTGTTTACACAATGTATGCCTTAAGAAATTTCAGAAACGTTTGTCTAGCTATACACACAGTCAACTCACCCCAGAAAACTATGAAACATTTACGGAGGTACCAACAAGAGAATACATCTAGCTAAAAAAGTACGTAACAAAGTGAGGGAGCACTTCTACCTTGAATTTGTAGAATAAATGAAATGCATATTTTATTAAATTTTTTACAATTAATAATTTCTACTGTGAAATATTTTTATTTGTAAATTATTTAAGGATCCCAACACTTCAAGCATTTTACTTATACCTACAGGGGCCAAGTATGTCAATTCACCCAAACTATATTGTACCGTTCAAATTATTAAGGAACTCTAAACCCCCAAATTTAAGTAAGAAGTGTCCATCCATTTATTAACAAACTTCAATAATTAAAGAAAACAAAATAAACTTAAACATTATGCTTGTGAAATTTAACAATTTTATCCGTATTTTTGAACGGTTAAACTAAGTTTGGGGTAATTTTGTTACCCCGTTAACAATTAGAATAGGATTTTGAACAGAAACCAAATAGGAATAACCAGATATTTTGTGACTTATCCACAGTTTTTAAGTACTTTTTGACTGCACAATATGGGAATCATCCTAACTTTGCTTATCAAGGTTCAACAAAAACATCAATAGTCTAAGTTTGGGGTAACTTTGTTACCCCAAAAGAAATCAGCCTAAAACTCTTGCCTAAGGATGATTGCTAGTATGTTGTAATGCCTGAAGAACCCTAATGCTATAATTTCATGAAAATCTTATTAATATTCATTTAGTTTGTACCCAAAAAAACATCTATATTGTGAAATTCTTTTTAGTTTTTGCATGCTATGATTTTTTGCATATTTTAGTTGCTATGTCAAGAAGACAATATGTGAAAAAAAGCTATATCAAGTTCTCGATGTTTTTGCTTTGATAGAGGCAATAACTTTTTCCGCCGAAGTTTGTGATTGACTTTCCGAAATAACGTCATCATCAACAACTAATTCATTAACTGACGAGTCTGTTTCAGTTTGGTTATCATCACTCAATAGGGTACTGTTATCTACTACATAACTCATCATGTCCGACAGATATTGTAGAATGCTTGTCTTGTGGTAGAAGCACGTGCAACACTCAGCAAGCATTCCATCTTTAGATATATTAAAACATAACCGATGAAACTACTAATTATTGTGTTATCTATCTAATGAGAAAACAAGAGCATTTTCATTCCAGGGTTAATAAGTATTCAGAGAATAAGTTAATTCCAAACTTCTTCTTACAGAATCAGGCCTCCGGCCGAAGTGATGAACCATTTCCAATACCTAATGTCTCAGCTCATTTTAGACTAGAGAAAATGCAATAATTATAGCTACATGCAAACCGCGCTTCCTAACCGTACTCATCCTTACACCTAATACCTACTATCACTCAGACTAAAGGAGTCAAACCAGAGGCCATTTAGAGCCTCTTGTTATCCTACCTTTCGCCCGGAGTGATACCTTAAGCGTTGATCATTGTGATCAGATACATAGATAAAATAAATATAATAACAAATAATAAGTGGGCAATTTATGAAAACTATATTATCCTGAAAATGCTAAAAGGTAATGTTAATTTCTAATAGTAAAAATAAAAGCAACTGAAAGCTAGGATAGCTAAACTTAAATTAACAGAAATCACACATTTGAGTATTTACAAATAATAGAAAACAGTCACTCACTTATTATCAAACGGTGAGTAATAGCAGAACAAAATATTTAAAAACTACTGCGATGTCTGATATTCAAATTACGCAAACAAAATGGATTCCTCGTACGAGCAACCAATCAGAATACAAAGAATATTAAATCACTAATTGTACATTGCCTATCGTCACAATATTACTAAATCGACACATATTATCAATTTACAAATTAGGGATGCAAATATACTACAATATTAACGTAACCCATGGTTGTTGTTACATTTGGAAACTCTTTATTCCACTTTAATTACTTCTTTTTCTCGAACAAATTCAAAGATGCAAACGTGTCAAATTTGCTTAATTGCTTTTGTAGAGTGTTTTGAAATGGTCTAATTCAGTTAACTTTTCCTGAATAAAAGAATAAAAACGATTTTTAATTAGATTGCTGACAACCAAAGCTTTCAATATTGTAAAGACAATCTTCTTCCCATTTGATCCATTCATTTCAATTCTAAATAATTTTCTATGCTGATGTTTAAACACGGGGTCTGTCTAAAAAGTATCCGACCATGGTATCTAATTTCTAGTGCTATGAATTCAAAGTGACGAAAAACTTCTCCAATGTGTGTTTAAACTTGCTTTACTTGAATTCAAGGTCAAATGGCGATTTCTATTCTTCATATCCAATCACGAGGCATTTGAATCACGTGATAATTTAACTTTCGGCGAATTTCGATTTCTTCAATTCAGTCAGTGATGGCAGAAGGGTTAGAACAGCGCTACTGTATCAAATTTTGGCAAACGTTGGGTGAAACTCAAGCGGAAACAATTCGAAAAATACAACAAGCTTTTCTTGATGAATCTATGAGCATCAAACAGATAAAAGAATGCTGATGTTCAATTCGTCACCGATGTCCCGCACTGTGAAACGTCCATTATGAGTTCATTAACGTTGTTGATGACAACTTCATTGCAACACGTCAATGGCCGGCCAGATCAGTGCAGTGAGATATCTTGAATTAAAGTGTTTTTACACACCAATAACGTTAAAAGAGCTTTGACTGTTTAGCCTGGCCTGTTTGCCATCATATTTTACATTGTTATATTAGAGTAATTTAATCTGTTCATTATATACATGTACTTGAATATTCATGAAAATTGCTTTATATTTCATTTCATTTAGTAGAAACAATAATTTTTTTACGAAATATACATTAAACAATAATTGCAATATTAGGGAAGCAAAATTAAAATATTTTACTATTTATTAGCTTCAAGCAATTTGTATGCAGTACAATATTAGGCAGACTTGATTACAACTTTTCTACGCTAAAAGAAACAAAAATCCAAGCAAATTAAACACATGCAGCATTCTAGAGCATTATTATAACATTTAATCACAATTATAACAAAAATTATTATATCGTCCAAACGGGTTAGTTAGGAGTAATGTTATTCAAGGAAGAGTGATAATGAAAGTTACATAATTCGAATGTGATGTGTTGCCCAGTTACCTAAATTTACAATGGAAATGCCGATAGCATTTAAGGTATTCAATGCCTCTACAGTTTCTTTGCATCTATCCCAAATTTTCACAGTGTAAGTCTCACCTTGCGGTTGGTCCAAAGTTGGAAGTGGATCGGGTCAACCCGCGCGGGCCGAGTCGGAAATTTCACAGTTTTGAAGAAGTCATCAAAACCAATTTTGAACTGGAACATTATCCTGTCCAGCTTCATTCTGAGCCGCCCGCCAAATGTGCATGCATTTGAAGTTTAAAACGCTGGCATTTTAGATATAATTCATCAGTAATTTAAAATTTGGGAGTAATTTTACACCCATTGTAAACATTGCCAAAACTGTTTAATGATGCGTTCAGTGAACAAAATGTTGGGGATTAAATTGAGCATCTATTTGAATCATGAACAACACTAAAATGGTATTTGATAAAGACAAACCATAACTTGGTAAAATAAGACAAAGTTAGAAGAGTAGACTTATGAATATTTTACGTATTTGACAGGTCTCTGCAAAAACCAAAATCAATACCAGTGAAAGATAAAAAATTACAGATTACTTACATAAATAATTACATATTCAATAAACATGGGGAAAACACAAACATAAACATAATTTTGTAACATGGAAATATTACTGCATTCAAAAAGTTTTGAGAGGTATTTTTCTATTGGTAAAAAATGAATGAAATGTGGCAGAAATACTCATGGATGCACACTGCATATGTAAAGACACCAAATAATCTTCCCTTCTCTTATCAGTTGTTATACAGCACTTCATATTACTTGGTATGCAATATCGTGTGATGCGCATTACTTATTCACGGCATGGAAACGTGGAATTGATTTTACATCCATTCATGACATACCTTTTAAATTCCATAAAATCATTATTTATTCGATATTAGAATAAATTATTACACAAAAAATTCTAAATTTTGAAAAAAAATGAAATCGCAATGACGAGTAAATACTATAATAGTGATCTACAAAGCATGTGTTTTATTTGCTCGCTCTTTGTTTAACCCATTTCATGCCAAACCTACTTAAGTCCTTTGGAATTGGCTATTTCTCAGATATAGTACTCTTAGAAAGCATATTAAGAGAATTTAATGCGGAATTAGTCTTTTGAAGTATCATCTTATGATATTTCACATGACCCCCATTTGAGGACCTTGGTATGAACTGTTAGCAAAATGTCAAAAACTTGAAATTTCTCAATCACACAATGAACTTACCATGTAAAAAGATCAAATTTATGTTGAAGTCAGTGATACATAAGTAAAATATAAATTGAGAGATGTACCTTAGGAAATAACAAAAAAATGAAAAAATGGTCACCTAACCGACGTAATAAAGAATGCGAAACCAGTAAAACCAATACGGAAACCGCAAAAGCATTAAAATTACCATAGATTTAAACAACTATAAAGGAAATTAGAATGAAAACATGCATCTAGTATACATTTAAAGACATGGTCTCTATTTGAGGACCTTGGAATGAAATGGGTTAATTAGTTTTTACGAAAAAAACGTGTTCAATTTGCTTGCACTATTGCTTAATTTGCTTGAATGCTTCGTTAAATTTCGCTGATGTAACCATTATTCTTCCTCATCTAAAAAGAATTTTAAAGTATTCGTTAATCCTAGTGCTTAAATACGAACACAGATGTGGTAAAGGGATGAAGAAAATAAAAAATCACTTTAGTTAATGAAACACCTTTAGAAATATAGTCATTGAAATTGACAATTCTCATAAAACTTTTTACTATTCAGGTCAAAAAAAATTTTAGTTTTACTAACAAACTTCAAAGTAATGCATTATGTAAAGAAGTGATTGGTTGACAAAGCCAATAAGATGGTAAAAATGTATGTAATAGGGAAAGAAATTTACTAACCGTTAATTGTAACTCTAAATCTGATGATGAAAAATCGGAGAGGAAAATGTGACGTTGGATGTTTAAAGGGGTCGCAGGATACATTGTTTCTCGTCTAAATGAATTTTAATATTACTCTTAGACCCTACTTTGCCTACATATATCACACTCATTGAGAATGGCATGCAAACTTTAACCCTATCCGGGCCGGGGTGGCTTCCCCTTGCTATATCTCTAATTTTAAAGAAGTTTGACACTCATTTTATTACTTTTCCTAAAAGCTTGTCAGCAAGACAAATTTCTAAAAATGAGATCATACATTTATTATTTTTCTAGTTCCAAAAGGTTAGTATTTTTATTGCTATCTTCTTCGAAGAATTCACTTCAAGATCTCAGGTCAGGAGGACATCGAATAATTATTTTCTCAATGAGGTCAGTTTATCATTGGCCACCCCCATGCCAAATATTATGGTCTTCGAACACATTCTTCAAATGTTTTCACATTGCAAGCAATTTGCTGACGTCAGATACTCCGAATATCAATTTTTCTATTGTTTTAGTCTGTATTTTGGAAGTTATAGTCAGGCCAAGTTTCGCTCCTTTGTGATAATAGAATTGATTTTATGGGAGGGGTGCTTTAGGAGCACCCCTCAGTTTTAAAAGTGAAAAAAAGCCCGGCAGAGATAGGGCAAAGATGTAAAAAAATTTCAGTTGAATATGCTTTGAATAATTGCTATAATCTTTATTTTTCGAAAAACGATCATATTGATTATTTTTAATTAATAATTTGTTTGAATGACCTAAAGTATGTATCTTAAAATAAAAATTTTAAATTGGTGCCTAAAATACCAATCATGGAATAATCCGCTCTAGAACGGAGCTTTTGTCACTCCTAAATTTTAAATGTTCGATTAAAAGATTTTTCGAAGAAATTACAACCTAAATATTGCGTTTTTGGAAAGGTTAAAGAAAAATGTTAATCCTTTTGGCAAACTTCGTTTGTTTTACGTTTGGTCTAAATTACTAACAATAAAGATAGAATGGATTATCAATTCTATTTGCAATATAAAACAATTTTTTAAAAAAATACATAAAAAATTTTTCAACTGCATCCTTCGCTCAGAAATTTAGTAATAATAGACCACGCTGTAAAAATAATACATTTTAAGGAGACCATCTTAGCACTTGCACTAAGGAACAGATATAAAACAAAAACGAATTTATTCTATGGAAACGAAACAATTATAAAATTTTGGGAAATATAAAAATGCAGTTTTAAAAAATAATTTACTCTGCCATACATCATATAATATTACTTAATTTGATAGACATCAAACAGTACGATATTGCTAATAAATTTTTAGTAATTTCTTAAATTTACCAGTAATTTGCACCCAAAAATAAAAATTCCAATTTTAACTGTGTTTTTCATTGTTTCAAACTCATTCTTTTCAGAATCAAAAGTTTCATGGATTATGTTTATTTTGTCTTTTTTTCATTTCAAAATAAAGTTGTGCATACAGGACAATTTTGCAAAAATTGTTACATTTCCTGAAATATTTTTTACAACTATAGCCATAAAATTGTGAAGTTTTTTAGTTAGAACCATTGAAACGAAACAATTGACAAGAATTTTTTTAAATAGAACTACTTAGAAAATAGAGTGTTGTACTCAATAACATCCAAACGAAAATCCAATATTTATTACTCTCTATATGTAATTAGTCCCATAAACGACCTGCACTACTCTCGGTTGAAAAATACCGCACACATTTGTTGAATAAACTATAGATTCTCATAAATGAGCAGCTACAACATCATAAACTCATAATCCAGTAGTAAGAATTCTAACATATATCAATCAATGAATGCAAATATACATTAACGCAACAACAGTAGATCACTTGAAAATAAGGATTTCAGTGAGTAGAGTGGAAGAAACGAATGAAATGAGTACCTTTTTTTACCGTCAGCTACTGATATATTCTTCTCTTCCAGATCGTCTAAAAATTGGTGAACAGCCTTCTCTAGCCAAGGGAGAACATTGGGTTCCTTCCAAACGAGATATGATCGTTCGATATAAATTACGTACAGTTGCTTAAGCGCTCTAAACTTAACTTACTATACGCAAATTCCAATAAACTTCATAGAATTATTGAAAAAGTGTATATATATATATATAT
>CABFPE010000451.1:72683-83686 GCA_900660155.1 Hofstenia miamia
AGCGGAGCGACCAGGAAGGTTGCCATGCTGAGAAGAAGAGATGAGGTGACGAATTTTTGGGAATACGAAAAACAAGGCGTTCAAAGATGATAGACAGTCGAGATAGAATAGCTATTGGGCGGTAGGACGTGACCTGCGAGGAGGGAAGCTGATTAGATTTTAACAGCGGAGAAATCCAAGATGTCTTCCAACAGGCGGGATAGCGCTTAGTGGAGCAAATGAAGGAGTAAAGATGCTTTAAATGGATAGAAAGCGTGGAGGAGGTTTCTTGAATTACAAAGGAAGGAACACCGTCAGGATAACAAGGACCAGACAACTTGCAAGATTTAAGCATGAGAGAAATATCATGAGCGCTGAAGATCATATCACAAAGTCGGATTAGCGGGGAGGCAGCAGGCGGACCAGGGCACATGGAGACAGGTACAGAGAAGTTAGAGGCAAAATACGCGTTGAACAGATCAGCCTTCTCCAGGTCAGAGTGAGCAGAACGAAGGTTCCATCTCAAATTGGGGAGCTCGGGCTTGGAATGAAGAGAACGCAGGAAGGAATAAGAGTCTTGAAGAGAACCGGACGAGAAGCTGGACAGAAAAGAGACTTTGTCAAGTTCCATAAAATTGAGAACATCTTCTGTGAGAGAAGCAAGCTTCGGAGTAGCAGTAGTACCAGAATGGCGTTTGTAAGACTCCAATTTATTCAAGGAGTGCACAGTAAGGGACGAAAAATAGAAAGGAAGAGAAGCACGCTTTTTCCGCCGACGAGGAACATAAGAAGAAATAACTTGATGAAAGAAAGTGAACCAGAAAAGGATGCCCCAAACCATCCCATTCAATAAGCTACACATTATCAGATCGGCAGAAAGTACTAATTTAATGGCTCAAACCCATTAATATGTAATAACGTTTTAACACCCTGCTAACCAGAACACTTCCCTCGACAAAATATACAGTTCGGGTGCAAATGTACGCTTTTGGTGATCCAAGACTTAAAGCATACAAAACGCTGTTGATAAATACTGCTTACTGGTACAATAACTTTGGTTAACTAATGTAATGATCGAAATGATGACAAGTAAGCTTAGTTTATACAACATTGAGTAATTGTATTTATCTTATTTCAACTGAGTAAATTCAGAACACTGAAATATGAAACAACAATTCGATGCAAAAACAGTCGTTCATTCGGCGTACAGAGTTTACATCGACCAGAATTTACATAGACTAAAGAATTTATATCGAGTATATATCGACCACTTTCAACATGAAAATTCCTTTCCAATCTCCTACATATCATGATGAGGACAATCATAGGATTATATGAAACCAATTTGGTAATTACAGAAAATTTACATGACAATTTTGATCTGAAGTTGACAAAAAAGTAATATTTTACGTTTATTCAATTTGATTTCGCAATCTACCAGCATAAAATAATAATAAGGTTTCGTTTCAACTTAAATATATTTGCAAGAAATTTCTAAGCTCATTCGAATTTTTTCAAATTTTGCTAAAATTTCGAATTTCTGACACTAGAAATATTGATTTGTAATGGATAAAGTGTATGTTCAATCGAATTTGGGCTCGTCTTTCAATGACATCTCTTCCAATTTTCTTCATTTGAAAGCTCTGTCAGATTTCTGGTCGATATAAATTCCCTAGTCGAGGTAAATTCCGGTCGATGTAAACTCTGTAAACCGTGGATTCGATAGTGATAGTGACATTATTAAGTAAATGTGAAGTTGTATTTGGGGTAAATATGGAAGATGAAAATGTCTGCAGTGATTTGTTTGGTGAATTGTTGAACAGTGAAGGTCTAGTTCTTAAGTGTACTCACTCAAAAGTAAAATGAACGATTGTTTATTCAATAAATAATAACAAATGACTTTATTTAGCCGCTGAAGGCATACACTACAAAAAAATAAAAAACGAGTCAGGTTTTACGGCAGCGAGGACATTCACAGGAGATGAAATAGGAGCAAATGGAAGAGTTGGCGAAGTTGAAGCAGGGATCAGCAAAGAGGGAATTCATCAAAGATTTCTTGAAGCTCGTTGGCGGGGAAAAGAAATCAATCGCTGTTGGAGAGTGGAGAGTCAAGATATAATTAGCAGCAGTACAAGCACGATTGAAAAACGGGTTAAGGGTGCGATGTTTCTTTAGACGGGAATGGAGAAAGTGACACCATCAGAGTGAGTGCAGTGGGAATTAGAGAACTTAATGAAATCAAAAGGAGCAAGATCCAATTTGCGAGTGAGCAGTCAATTGAGCAGGAGATCACATGCATGGAAGTAGTGACAGCGGGAGAGTGGAGGGGCACTTTAAAATTGTCATGTAGCAATAACGATGAGACTGTTTTCCGCCTCACCCAGAGAGGCCAATTTTCCGAACCATAATATTCGCACATCTTAGCACATCTAGGCAATTTGATTAAGTTAAAATTATATTTCGATAGAAAAGGACTTATTAAACTTCATAGACCTGTATTTGTCCCCAGTTATGATAGAATAATCCGCATATAACTAGGTCGGATATACATTTTTCAATTATGAGGACAATTCGGTATTACCAATGTATGTCGTATTTAGCAAAAAATGTCATTAGTTTATCTGTAAGGGTTCTCTAAGCAGTTTTGGAATTTGGTTAAGGGTTAGGGCTATGGTTGAACCTGGCGAAGTTGCAGAATAGTGCCACGCGAACAAAATAAACACTATTAGAAGGTAAAAAACTATGAGAAATGCAATAAAATATATGAAAAGTTTAAGATATAATTGATATAGACCGTTTACTTTACATAATTAACCAAATCCGTAGCCCGCGGTAACACGATGGAACACGCGGTAAATATTTAAGCATTATAGCTTATAAAACTAGTTTGCTTGATTATTATACAGTTTATTAGTTTTCCGGTATAATGAAGAGGACGCGCAAGATTCTGCCATCGGCCTTCGGTAGCAGCTGTTCTTCCTGCAAAAAGGCTGTGAAGAAGGATGACGTTGGCATTATGTATGACGGATGCGATCACTGGCTTCACGGTCCTGTGCTGGACTGCAGAAACAAGAGGTGGAAGTTCTGGGAAGGATTGCTGTTGGTTTTGCGGCATCTGCATCTCAGAAAGTCCTCACTCCTATCTATCAAATTTACTTCTGCATTAAGTGATAAAATCGATACACTTGTAAGTGAAGTTGAGACAATGAAAAATACCATTGCTGATAATTTGAAGACGGTTATTGATAAGTCAAATGAACTTGAGCAGTCATCTCCCCCGGTATCTCACCCTCAAAGAAATTGTGAAATTCGGGTTCAGGCCATTCCTGAATCTTGAGATACGTCCCTATCCAAGCAGCTTGAACATGATGAAAATCATTTACAAGATATTTTCACGAAAATAGGAGAATGGATTAAGTATGAAATTTCCTCTGTTCGTCGACTTGGATACAAGAATGATTCAAGGAGACCTCGGACCATTCTAATGAAATTCTCTAATNGTAGTGACAGCGGGAGAGTGGAGGGGCACTTTAAAATTGTCATGTAGCAATAACGATGAGACTGTTTTCCGCCTCACCCAGAGAGGCCAATTTTCCGAACCATAATATTCGCACATCTTAGCACATCTAGGCAATTTGATTAAGTTAAAATTATATTTCGATAGAAAAGGACTTATTAAACTTCATAGACCTGTATTTGTCCCCAGTTATGATAGAATAATCCGCATATAACTAGGTCGGATATACATTTTTCAATTATGAGGACAATTCGGTATTACCAATGTATGTCGTATTTAGCAAAAAATGTCATTAGTTTATCTGTAAGGGTTCTCTAAGCAGTTTTGGAATTTGGTTAAGGGTTAGGGCTATGGTTGAACCTGGCGAAGTTGCAGAATAGTGCCACGCGAACAAAATAAACACTATTAGAAGGTAAAAAACTATGAGAAATGCAATAAAATATATGAAAAGTTTAAGATATAATTGATATAGACCGTTTACTTTACATAATTAACCAAATCCGTAGCCCGCGGTAACACGATGGAACACGCGGTAAATATTTAAGCATTATAGCTTATAAAACTAGTTTGCTTGATTATTATACAGTTTATTAGTTTTCCGGTATAATGAAGAGGACGCGCAAGATTCTGCCATCGGCCTTCGGTAGCAGCTGTTCTTCCTGCAAAAAGGCTGTGAAGAAGGATGACGTTGGCATTATGTATGACGGATGCGATCACTGGCTTCACGGTCCTGTGCTGGACTGCAGAAACAAGAGGTGGAAGTTCTGGGAAGGATTGCTGTTGGTTTTGCGGCATCTGCATCTCAGAAAGTCCTCACTCCTATCTATCAAATTTACTTCTGCATTAAGTGATAAAATCGATACACTTGTAAGTGAAGTTGAGACAATGAAAAATACCATTGCTGATAATTTGAAGACGGTTATTGATAAGTCAAATGAACTTGAGCAGTCATCTCCCCCGGTATCTCACCCTCAAAGAAATTGTGAAATTCGGGTTCAGGCCATTCCTGAATCTTGAGATACGTCCCTATCCAAGCAGCTTGAACATGATGAAAATCATTTACAAGATATTTTCACGAAAATAGGAGAATGGATTAAGTATGAAATTTCCTCTGTTCGTCGACTTGGATACAAGAATGATTCAAGGAGACCTCGGACCATTCTAATGAAATTCTCTAATGAGTGGCTCGCCAGAAAGTGTTTGAGTAAAGGCCAACTGTTATGTGATTTTTCATATCCTGAATTCATTTCAAAGCCATTATCGAGAGAAGAACTTGCCATTGAGAAAAAGTTGTTAAAGAAATGTTGGAAGCTTATTCAGAAAGGCACGGCCGCTAGAAATATCAAAATCAGAAATCTAAGGCTTTATGTTAATGGATCCCACGTTAACGTGGAATGACTAGACATATGCTCTGTCGCTCTATTAAATTGCCGTAGTCTTCTTGGTATCTCAAAAGGATATCATTTTCAAACTGGGTCTCAATTATTCAGCATGACATTTGATGAAAAATTCTCTGAAAATGTTGTTCTTAATGATTCTTACTGCACTATCGATCGGAAGGACCGCACTTATGGAGCCCATGGCGGAACAGCCATTTTGTCAAATAAAAGATATTCCACATCAGAAATTATTACGCCGAATGATTTCGGATGCGCAGTGCGCATTGGTGCAGTTCATATCACAATAGCAGTGTGCCTTTACAACCCCCCATCTGATAGCCGCTTTCGAGTGGCATATCTCACAATTATAGAGTTCATTTTGTTTGTTTTACAACAAGCGTGTGAAAATGATAGTGGTATCATCGCTGGAAATCTAAATGAGCCACATATCGACTGGTAAAATTATTCCAGCCCTGGTAGGGACTGCAAGGCTCTTTTGGAAATGCTTATTGATCATGGTTTTCAACAATTTGTCTCGTCCGTCACTCATAAATCTGGTAATGTGTTAGATTTGGTCTTTTGCAATCGGGACTTACTAAAGAAACCAACAATACACTCAAATCTGGGATTCACTGATCATTTTTGTATTTCTTTTAGCATCTTATGTAGTGCTCCTGATGTCAAAATTTCAAACCAGTGCAACATCCCACGAAAAGATTACCCTGTCATTCAGAATTGTCTAGTTTCTAATCTTTTTTCATTACAATACAAATCGAGCGGTAGTTATTTTGATTGAACCATTTCCATTCTATTTTACTCTCCTTTGTCCAGCCCGCAACGTTTAAAAAGGCTGAAATGCCCTTGGTTCTATTCCTCTAATACAATGCATCTCCTAAACTGCCTCGCAACTGAAGAGCTGAAACCAAATTTTTCGGATTAAAGGATATCTGAGCTAAGAAATTTATCAAACGAATCTATCGAGCTTGACACTGCTATCTACATAAATTCTTTCGTTGATTCTCGGGTAGGACTGGGAAATTATTACAAGTTGTTAAGGAATTTAAAGTCCGACCAATTTATTCCACACACAATGAAGCTGAACGACAAACAGTTTTCTGGTTGTCATGAGATAGCCGAAGCGTTTAACCTGTTCTTCTGCAGCGTGTACCAATCAGAGCTTATCATAGATTTGGATTCTTGCGATGGACTGAAAATTAGTTGCTTTGATATCAAGATGGTAGAAACCGCTCTCTCAAGAGCTTCTCTATGTTCAGGGCCGGACCATGTACCTGGTGTGTGACTCCGCAGTGCATCCAAAGACGTTGGCTTTCACGTTTTTAAACTATTCAAATCAATCTGCGACACAAATACTTTCCCTGAGGACTGGAAATTTTCTTGGGTAATCCCTCTTTTCAAAAAAGGAGACAGAAACTGCATTGCCTCTTACCGTACTGTTAGTCGTTTATCCAAATTGTCACTGGTATTTGAACGTATCCTATTTGAAAGTTTGCACACGTTTATTCGTTCTAAAATCTCTGCAAATCAGTTTGGGTTTATGAAGAAACGTTCCACTGTCACGCAATTGATCTTATTTTTGGAAACATTTACGTCAGAAACGATACAGGAAAAGAAACTTTTTGCGCTTATCTAGACTTTGCAAAAGCTTTTGACAAAGTTTCACATTCAATTCTATTGAAAAAATTACAGAATTTTGGCGTAGGAGGTTCTCTACTTACTCTCTTGAAATTCCACCTTACAAATCGGTTGCAGGCCGTAAAAATTGACTNTGGTAGGGACTGCAAGGCTCTTTTGGAAATGCTTATTGATCATGGTTTTCAACAATTTGTCTCGTCCGTCACTCATAAATCTGGTAATGTGTTAGATTTGGTCTTTTGCAATCGGGACTTACTAAAGAAACCAACAATACACTCAAATCTGGGATTCACTGATCATTTTTGTATTTCTTTTAGCATCTTATGTAGTGCTCCTGATGTCAAAATTTCAAACCAGTGCAACATCCCACGAAAAGATTACCCTGTCATTCAGAATTGTCTAGTTTCTAATCTTTTTTCATTACAATACAAATCGAGCGGTAGTTATTTTGATTGAACCATTTCCATTCTATTTTACTCTCCTTTGTCCAGCCCGCAACGTTTAAAAAGGCTGAAATGCCCTTGGTTCTATTCCTCTAATACAATGCATCTCCTAAACTGCCTCGCAACTGAAGAGCTGAAACCAAATTTTTCGGATTAAAGGATATCTGAGCTAAGAAATTTATCAAACGAATCTATCGAGCTTGACACTGCTATCTACATAAATTCTTTCGTTGATTCTCGGGTAGGACTGGGAAATTATTACAAGTTGTTAAGGAATTTAAAGTCCGACCAATTTATTCCACACACAATGAAGCTGAACGACAAACAGTTTTCTGGTTGTCATGAGATAGCCGAAGCGTTTAACCTGTTCTTCTGCAGCGTGTACCAATCAGAGCTTATCATAGATTTGGATTCTTGCGATGGACTGAAAATTAGTTGCTTTGATATCAAGATGGTAGAAACCGCTCTCTCAAGAGCTTCTCTATGTTCAGGGCCGGACCATGTACCTGGTGTGTGACTCCGCAGTGCATCTAAAGACGTTGGCTTTCACGTTTTTAAACTATTCAAATCAATCTGCGACACAAATACTTTCCCTGAGGACTGGAAATTTTCTTGGGTAATCCCTCTTTTCAAAAAAGGAGACAGAAACTGCATTGCCTCTTACCGTACTGTTAGTCGTTTATCCAAATTGTCACTGGTATTTGAACGTATCCTATTTGAAAGTTTGCACACGTTTATTCGTTCTAAAATCTCTGCAAATCAGTTTGGGTTTATGAAGAAACGTTCCACTGTCACGCAATTGATCTTATTTTTGGAAACATTTACGTCAGAAACGATACAGGAAAAGAAACTTTTTGCGCTTATCTAGACTTTGCAAAAGCTTTTGACAAAGTTTCACATTCAATTCTATTGAAAAAATTACAGAATTTTGGCGTAGGAGGTTCTCTACTTACTCTCTTGAAATTCCACCTTACAAATCGGTTGCAGGCCGTAAAAATTGACTCTACTTACCGACGTGACACAAGTGGAGTACCGCAAGGATCGATATTCAGCCCGTTGTTATTTTTAGTGTTTATAAATTATTTACCCGAGGTATGTCTGAACGGAGAAATGCATCTTTTTGCCAATTATTCAAAGATTAAGTCGTCCTCTCTGGCATTGCTAACAAGTGATCTGAAAAACTGTAACAACTGGGCTAAGGATAACAAAATGGCATTTAATTTTAATAAGACTAAATTTTGGGTTTTTGGGAAACCGAATTCATATGACCTCGTGTTCAACGAAACTTAAATCAGAAATAGATCTGTTGTACTAGATCTGAGAATTCGAGTATCTTCTGATCTAAAATGAGATAAACGATTATCCCTGTGTTATGGCATATTCTTCAGTTTGAAACGGTCTGTACCTTCAGGACTTCCATCTGCAACCAAACTAAATCATATATTCTTTCTGCGCGTCATTACGGCTCTGAGGTTTGGTTCCCTGACGTCACATACTTGGATAAGTTGGAAACGCTGCAACGTCTAGCATTGAGATGGATAATTGCTGATAGGTCATATGAATGTCGGTTATATCGTTTACAGATATTACCCATTGCACTTGAACTTGTATTTAGAGATTTGTGCTTGTTTAATAAACTCTTTCAATGATGTTTGGATTTCCCGCTCTGGAACATGGTCTCGCTCGCCCCTACAACGCGATATCCTCTTAGTAACCAATATTTGAAGTGAAGAGAACGTTGAAGAGAGCAACTGAAAGGGTTTTTTCTGCACCGGGTGTTGAAGTACACAAACAAACTTCACAGAGATACAGATTTATCCCTCAGTTTTCCCCAAAGAGAGTTTCGAATAAAGCTTAAGAAGATTCTTTGGTTTTTTTTTGATACGCAATCGACAAATTTGTATTTTGATTTCCTCAGTTGCTTAACATAATTACGCCTATCATAGGAATAAAGTCTTATATTACTATTACTACTACTGTATAAAAGTAATTTTTTTTAACTAAAAAACTACAAAATATAACAGAATATTTAAAGAAATCTGCGTGGCACTATTGTAGAGTCACTCGGGGACTCTGGTGACAATTTTAATATTTCTAATTTGTATTTGGCTAAATTTTGTTAAACTTTGATCATGGGGACGTTATTAAAACGCCAAAATTAGAAAATGATTTTCGAGAGCAGTTTTACGATCTAATAATATTTGTCCCTTCGAACGGTGTTAATGTGTAATTGCTCATTTAACTTTGTGAGGGAAATTGAATGTTTGAATTTGTAAACAAAGGCCAGGTAGTTGTTTTTATTTTGTATAAATATGAGGAAACCATTGCTGAGATGTTTCAATTTATTCCTTGTCATCAAAACTGCATTTACTCTCTCTATACTGTTTTTATAGTTTTTCTAACCTGATAGTTATTATAATTGCTTAAGTTTCTGGCAACAATTTGGGAGTTACTCCTTTGATAAAGGGATGAGGACTTGTTCCTTGACAAAGATAGCACAGATTGTGGAATGCATAAGGTTCAGTATATGGGTATGTGTAGAAATAATAAACTCTCTCATTCAAATGCAAATTGATAAACACCTATAACAACTTACACTGAGATGATATTATGCCATTGGCTAGCACAAATGCATGGTAATTATATGCTATTATTACATGAGCTGAAAAATAAGAAAACAAAAGAGATGGTTTATTGAGCTAGGAATGAAAATGTGAGACAAACAGAGTAGCACTTTTCAAACAAGTTTTGAATTTCTCATCTTTGCTATCACTCACTCCACTGTGATGCCATATGAATTGGTCATACTGGATGTTTTCTCTCTAAACAGTTACTAGTTACTGAGATGAATTACTGATGCTTTTCTATTCCCATTAGAATCAGGGCCATTACAAGATGGTCACACTTGCAACCTTCTGCTGTGACATCAAGTACCTCAGTGCTGTTCTAGTTCCAGCCCCTGATTCTACACTATTCTGCACATTTGCCATTAGACTTTAATAATGAATTTATGATGTCACTAAAACAGTGTCTATTAAAATAAATTAAAGAAGTGCCCACTATATCTAATTGTATTTTAAGCTTTTTACACATTGTATTGTATTTCCCATAGCTTTTATTGTTTTTTAATGTTAATTTCTTCCATGTATTTAGAACACATTGAGTATTGCTACTACAATAAAAATAAAATGTATGATATCCAGAGACATAATTGATGGTAATATGAATGTATTTCAACCTAGAAATTATTATTTTGCAACTACTTGATTATTATACTAAATGAGGGAGACTCACAAAATGTAGATTAAATTTTTTTCTACTATGTATGTTAACAGTTATTGTTATTTTACCATTATTGTTTTTTGATCAAAAACAAATTGTTGAAACATAGGTGAAGAATTGTGAACCCAATTATCTACACTGTAATTAAATTTTTAATTTGTAAATGATTTTATTCAATAAAAAGTTTTTTGAAAACAAATATTAGTAGAATATAATGAAGAACTGTCAAAGCAAGAAAATCACATTAAGAGAGAGAACAAAATATCCCTCTCAAAAACTGAATAGCTAGCAATTCTATATAGTAATATTAATAAGCAGTATTTTGAAAAAATGCTGTTTTATATTTTAAAATTTAATGTCAATATTGTAGCATCACCCAAAAGGAATAAGCTGCAAACAAGAGATTAGCGTCGAATGATTAATAGTGATGAAATATAATCAGAAATATGATTGTAAAAATTTAGTTAATTATCTTATTCATTTTCTAAAATGCAACCAAGTTACAATATTGAACATTGAGAGAAATTGATGAACAATAAATTCTTTTTTGTTTATTTTATTTTCATTCTTCATTTATCTGGTTTGATATTTAATAAAATGTTCAGCTAAGCAAGTTGTGTTGAGTAGTGGCTGGATTCCATCACGGGAGCGATTCAAAGGGTCCCTGTGCCAGTCATGAAACAGCACTTATGTTATGGATAGGAGTTTTTCAATTCTTGCTTAGTCTGACTATTGATCTATACATGTACA
>CABFPE010000451.1:87030-102108 GCA_900660155.1 Hofstenia miamia
AGTAATGATAACATTTTTTGTATATAAACTGAGACAACTGTAGCGAATGTTCAATAGACTTTGTCTACTCTTAACTTCTGGATGTTCCGCTTCGGCTGGAAGCCATAGGAATTGGTCATCTTGGTTCTTACCTAAAATAGTTCTGTTACTTGGATGAATTACCAATGTTAGATCTATATGTTATAAGTTCTCTGTTAACCTGTTTTCCGGAATCGTGGCTGTTCAGTAAACGCTATTCAAACCTTTTGTGGAGTCAATTAAGTTTCTAGCTAAGTTTCCCTACCAGCCACTGATTCTACATGGCGACCGTGACAGCACGCTGACGTGATAACTGTTTAATCTTGTTGTTCTCTTTCTATGGTTTGGTGGTGAGTTGGTTTTCGTTTTGGGGACGTGTTATCATTTTGAGACTTCATGGAAAGTCACCCATCGATGTATTCATTGACTTCCTCACCCTCAAAGGATGATGACGCCGTATTCATTTCTTCCCTTTTTGGGCTGCTAATCACTGTTACCCCTTGTAAGTATTTTTGTTTCGTTCTTGTGTGAGTGGGAGCACTACCATTGTCAGTTCTGGAAATTGTCGTTCTCTTCTTTTTACCCCCATGGATTCTAGCTCAAGTCGTACTGTAATTTATTCTCCTTGCACTGTTGGATCTTTGTTGAACTTTTGTCCTCTGACTTCCCCCACTGTTCAAAGAATCTATGATAGCCACAACGCTTCTACCATCCTGTACAGTAACGCCAACACAAGTCCGTCATTCCATAGAAACCCGCGACACGTAGTGAACACTCAGAATGCTCCACCCATTCCTCTGCGCCCTCGCAGTTACGCTAGTGGTCGCAAACAGCAGTCCACGCCTCACTTTGATGTCCGCCTAGCCGAAATTGATCATTTGCGGGATGAGTTGTCACAGCAAGTAGTGCTACGAATGGAGAGTGAACGCCAGGTCGAATCCCTGCAAGCTGAGCTGAACACTCAACATGTAGCATATCAGCGCATGGAGAGGCAGATGCTGGAGTCAACTTTCGCTCTCGAGTTGCAAATTCACGAACTAAAGAACTCGCTGCCTGATCCAGTAAGTACAGTTGTCATTCCTGCATATAAAGAGCAGCACATTAGTGACATCAGTCCGGCCAACGATGCTAAATGTCAGCCGAGGTACCAGGAGTCGATCCTCCCTCTCTAGTCTCATGGGCAGATACCAGTATATAGCAAGCACTCTGTTCTACCCAAATTCACTGGGCAAATCAACGCAGTCGCCCAGTCCTTCGACGAATGGTTTTTTCTATTCGAACTAACAATGAAACAACATAAGAATTCTCAAGAGACTGCCATGTCGCAGTTCCCCTTGTATCTTAGTGGGTTGGCGTACAACCAGTATATGATGCTTGATCGAAACGTCAAAACCGACTATCAAATGCTGGTGGGGTTCTTCGAGGACCATTATCGAGCACCGCATATTAAACACCAGTATAAGACGCTTCTGTGCGACATGTCTTTTAAATTTGGTGACGACATTCGCAATTACATAACCCAAGTCGAACGCCTTTTCCGCCTGAGCAGTTTGTCTAAAGAGTATTCCAAACATGATTTGTTCTCGTACATTTGCCGAGGTTTCCCTGCGTCAATCAGAAATCGGCTGGAAGTCAGATGCGATCCTGAGGACAGCCTCCATGAAATCATCCGTAAGGCTATCAGCATGGTGTACATGCTCCAGAACTCGCAATGTATCAACAGTGACATTACGAATTTCTCCGGCGCGCCAGGGACAAAGAATTTTGAACTCAGAAAGCCTGGTAAGAAAATGTTTGACTTGTCATCAGTGCAGTGTTACACGTGTGGAGACAAAGGACATTTGAAATCCCAATGTAAGGCTAAAATCCAGCTTGTTGCCAATGGCGAGGGTTTTATTGTTGATGAACCTTCCAGTGAAACCTTATGTGTTGACGACTTAGTCGATCTTGATACCGATCACCCTACAGCATCACCAGATTTAAATTAGTTGGAGCGCCGCCTCCTGGAAAACGTGCACAAGATCACGTCTTAGTGATCACTCAGCTAATTCGAAAAAATTTAATACCAATTGAAATGAACGGAAACATCTTTAATGCCACAGTGGACACAGGAGCAGCAGCTTCCATCATCAGCGACGAATGTTGCAAGGAATTGTGTTTCAATCGAGACTCGCTGGATCCCTCTAATGCGAAGTTGATAGACGCCTCTGGAAACCCACTTTCATTGAAAGGAAAGCTAACTGACGCCTCGATAAGAATTCATTCGGAGCCCTTCGAAGTCGACTTGTTAGTGGTGGACACATCAAACCACCGTCTACCCTACGACCTTATACTAGGCAATGATTTTTTGGAACGAAATTCCTGTGTTATCGACTTCAAGAACAGTACTATATCTATCAAAGACCAGGAAGTGACTCAATTGGTCACGGTTCCTGAAAAAGAGGTCGTCTTTAACTTGGATGAGCCCATACTCCTCAAGCCGAAGCACTAGATGAGGGTTGCAGTTTCCTCGGATGCCGATATTAACGGGGATGTCATGATAGCAGGGCACAAAGGTAAATACATCCGCGGAGTCTCCTTCTCGCCAGATCTATGTAAAGTGGTCAAAGGAAAATCACACGTCACTGTCCTCAATGCATTGTCTTCTGGCGTGAAAATTGGAGTCCACCAGTTATAGCTAATCGGAGTGCCGGTAAAAGTTGAGAACGTTCCTGTGACTTGTTTGCCGATATGCACCGCTGTGCACGACATCGAAGCTCCCTCACATCTGGTCTGGGTGCCCACGGTCACCGATAATTCTCACCCACACCTGAGTCAAAAAGAGAGGAGGTCTCTGGCATCTCTGCTTTACAGCAAGCACGACGTGTTCAACTATGGTGCCATCAGTGTTGGACAGGCGGTAGGTGAAGAACACACTATCGAATTAAAACATGACCGTCCGATTCGTTTACCTGTACGTCGTGTACCGGAGAATCTGAAACATGAATATGAGAAGATCTTAAGCGACCTACTCGAAAGTGGAATTATACAGGGAAGTAACAGCCCATACGCTGCCCCCACCGTGTTTATTTGCCAAGGTGAAAAGTATAGGCTGTGCATCGATTTCCGTAAGCTGAACGACATCACAGTTAAGGACGCGTACCCCCTGCCAAGGATCGAAGATCTCCTTTCTGGCAGGTGCCTATGCGCCCTTCTGATATTGCTAAGACTGCATTCATTACCCCTTACGGGTTATACGAGTGGAAGTATATGGCCTTCTGCCTGTGCAACGCACCAGCTACCTTCCAAAGATACGCCTCTAAGCTCCTAGAACCAGGCATATCTGCCTACATGCACGATATCTTGGTCACGAGCCACACTTTTGAAGAGCATCTGGAGAAGCTTGGTCGAACCTTAGATTTACTGCAGAGAGCAGGGCTTAAAGTGCTACAATATCTTGGTCGCGAGCCACACTTTTGAAGAGCATCTGGAGAAGCTTGGTCGAACCTTAGATTTACTGCAGAGAGTGGGACTGAAAGTGAATGGAACCAAATGCAAGTTAGTTCAAACCAAAGTAACCTTTCTTGGTCACGTGGTTGATCCTGGAAAAATCTCAATTAAGAACAACACGAAAGATTTTCTGGATAAAATAGAGACGCCAAAAACCTGCTGAGATGTCCAACACTTAATGGGTTTCTTAAATTACTATGGTATGTTTATTCCCGACCTGGCTAACAAGACGAGAACAAGAAGCTGAACACGCGAGATTAAACGAACGACTTCATCATCCACTGCGAAGCGAGCTGGGTAGCTATCAGGGGAATCCTTAGACAGGATGTCAATGGGTTGTAGAGTCCTGTACAATACTTTAGTCGGAAACTTTGGGCGTCCAGAGACCAGTATGGTGCTACAAAGTGAGAAATGCTGGCACTTATCGAGTCTCTAATAAAATTTCGCTATTTCATACTTGGTCACAAGTTCACAGTGCGAACCTACAACAGCACACTGGCCGGCCTGAAGAAGTTCAGTGGCGACAAATCAAACATCTTCGCCAGATGGATAGAGTACCTCAACGACTTTACATTCACTGTTAAGCATCGCCCGGGAGGCTCCACTTGAACGCAGACTACTGGACAGCTCTCCCGAGCTACGAGCGCGATCTAACAGATTACTGTGGTGAACAGGTTCCTTTTTCCTTCATTCCACACACTGAATATCAACTGATACCAGAAATAAATGCCGACTGGAATGGAAAGCCAATCCTCGCCATCGAGATAAACACTGACCGGAACGGAAAGCCCATCCTCGCCATCCTAATGCGAGAAGAAATTTCGGAGGAAGAAATAATTCGCCACCAACATCGAGATTGGATATTAGACCAAATAATGAAAAGGATGAGAGATCCGTACTTTCCCACCTCCCCGGAGGTGAACCGATACTTCCACTGCTACAACTGGCAAGTCACTGACAAAATCCCGGAGTATTCCAAGAGGAAAAAAGTACGGAGAGTCCACGAACGAGGCCACCTAGGCATTCAACAGACAGAGAAGACGTTCAACTCCCAATACGTCACCACAGGAATACGCGCAACAGTAACGGACATTATCGATAAATGCGAAAAGTGCTTATTGAACAACATCCACCACTTCCCTCAGCAACGAGCTGAGATGGAATCAAGATCTGCTGAAAGTCCTAATGAACTAGTGCACATCGATCTGGAGCAGTTATCTAAAGATGACGAAGGTTTCCAATATTTGCTCGTAATAGTCGACCACTTCACCAACTTTGCCCGGATTATTCCCTTGAACAGCACGACTGCGGAGGTGGTGGCTGAGAAGATCCTTAAAGAGTGGATCCTAAAATACGGTCCCATGCAAAAACTTGTCTCAGACAGAGGTCCGCAATTCGAGAGCAACCTCCTGCGCGCTCTGATGAAAGAACTAGAAATAATACACAAATTAACAATGGCTTACCATCATCAAGCAAATGGTCTGGTAGAAAGGCTAAATCAGACTCTCATCAAACTGATCCACGTAGCGCTGTCCCGAGCCGCTGGCAAACAATGGAAACGCATTGTGGAATGTGTCGAATACTTCTACAACACCTCGGTTCATACAATGACTGGCATTAGCCCCTTCAAAGCCATGTTCGGTAGAGAGGCCGCTACATCCTTAGCGATGATGTTTCCCAAATACACGGAGAGTGGTGTTGAACATTATGTCAACAGATTAATGAACGATATGCAACAGATCCATCTAACAATCTGTCAGAATACCAATCAGTCCAGTATCCGGCAAAAGAAAACTTTTGATAAGAAACTGTATGGTGAACCGCACAAACGTGGCGATAAAGTCTTTGCATATCTACCTCGAATTATTACAGATAGTCATCAAGTAAGGAAGCTCGCTAACGATTGGCAGGGCCCCTTTACCATCGAAAAAGTGCTTGATCATAACACATATACCTTAAACAACGGTAAAACGGTACACTTTCAAAGGTTTAAGAGAGCCATAAAGGATATTGAGCACGTAATTATAGATGATAATAATGAATTTACCCTAGTAGATAACGGTGTCGATGTGTATGAAAAATACGAAAATTTAACTAGTTTTTCCGAGGAGGATTTCTCCGACACCGAGTACAATTGTAACGATATTAATACTGAGAATCTAGAACCACGTACGCTCCCCCCAAGAAGGGCGAGAACTACTTACGATCCCAACATTTGGGATTTAAACCTTATCACTGCATTTAGGAATGAAAAAGACAAGTCGAAAACGAGAGTCGCCAGCTCCACCTGTCCGCCGTCGAGTGAGAAGGAGGATGGAAGGTAGCCATCGTGAACGAGATGCCTCACCTAGGCGTGGGAGACACGTTTCTCCGCTTGCTGAGGCCTGCATACGAAAGAGAGGACGTCAAGAAGGTGCCGAGGAGAGTCCGATTCCTTGTGGGCGACACGTTGCTCCAAGACTCGGAGAGCCAATAGCACTGGCGCAGACGCCCTCCACATCTCGCCCCTACGTGGGGAGACACGTTTCTCCACATGCGCGAGATGAGCTGGCAACCCCTACCTCACGAACTTTTGATTAAAGAACCCCCTTTAGAGTAATACAGCCTGTAAATACCCCCACATGAGCGACTTGATAGCCCCTTCGACCTCTTCCCCCGCTATGTCCACTGTGCAATCACAGAAGACAGAAGAACGAAGAAGAAAACTATCGAAAGTTGGCGACGCGATGCTACATCCCTACTTCATCGCTACCAGAAAGGCAATCACTATCACTAGAGACAACATCTCGGAGGAAACGAGGGACCAACTGCAGCGAACCTACAATGGATGCGAGATGACTTGCTTGATCAACGTCATCCCCTTCGTCATAGATGCGTCCCGCCAGCCTAGAATTAACACCATCATAGCCTACGACTCAAAAATGATGGAGACCCTCAGCCGCCTCTATTGGCGTAGCACGGTACACACATTCTTCGATGACGATTTTAACATCTACAGCTTATGCCAATTCCTTAACAACGGACCTACCATCGAGAGCTTCGAATGTGTAAACATCGACTTCAAAAATCTTCTTGTTATCTATTTTTTCAGGCTATCTGAGATACAAACAGAAGATGCTATGGAACAGATCGAAATAGCCTTCCGCATTGCCAAAGTCGAAGGAATCCGCCTGATCATGATTGTGCGCTGTGAATATGAAACATCTATACCAGAAGAGATCGAAAACCTCCACTTCAGAATGGAGAACTTTTTAATTCTGTCCAAAGAGGACTACACCGCCACCTCGTCACACTCGCTGAATCACCTTCCTGTAACTAGGCTGATCTACACTGATCTCTTACTTTGTCAAAAAGTTCCGTCACACCGTCTGGCAGTAGACCAAAAGTTAATCGTAGATGTATTGCTCCAGTCACAGACACTGGAATTAACGGACCCTAACACTCTGTCATTAGACAAAATCACAGATATGAGGGTAAGCTTCGCCTTTGCTCAAAGCAAACAACTACTTAACGAAATACACACCATTTGGTCCGATATTAAAGCCAACTTCAACCCCGAGTCCGATTGGCCCATTTTGGATATATCGAGCCCATCACAGACCTACCATCAGTCAGTAGAACGTACCCTACGCGACATAAAAGTGTCCTACACAAATCAGGACAAGAAAAATTTCAAAGAACGCCTCTTCACTGAAAAGAACCTACCCGACATATACACTAGAGGCGCAATATGGTTGCTAGCCATATATCTCACCAAAGAGCTGATGCTCCAAAAAACAATGTCGCATGATAACAGGACAGCCTTAATGAAGCTGGCAACCCATGAGATAGTGGTATGTCCCTTAACGTGGAAAGTTAAAAACTGGCTCCTCTACAAGTGTAGCCCTCCTTCTTCCCCAGGGAAGACGAAACGTGCAATGGACAAGTTCGAAAAATATTATGCCCGGCTGGTGGGGGTGAGCAGTGTCACGGGAAAAGTGTCAATCTTCTTGACGAGTAATAAACTCAGTATCTGTCTGTCGGACATCAATATTTTTTCAGATACTGTGAAGAAATATATGTGGGGCACCACCACTGAGCCCAAGTTCGCGATTTTCTCAACCGATAATGCACCCCTCAGCACACGAAGATTCGTAGAAAGGTTGCCTGGATCGACAAAGCGTTTCCTTGAACAAGCCTCCAAGTTTGACGTATACAGTAAGAACGAACTCCTGTTTAGTGCACAGCAGATGAAGTACCCTGAGTGTGGGTACAGGCAATTCACCGAAGCAGCCAGACAAGTTAGCAAAGCAGGACGCGTCATTCCAATCACCATCTTTGATCAGGTGATGAGGACGCCAGAACAATTCTTTAGGGAGGAGGAGCTCTTATCATCCTCAGCCGTGCAAATGTCTCCCCACATCCGAGACTTAATTGAAAAGGTAAATCTAGAAAAGTTTGGAGGGGCCGTCACTTCCCCAAAGCCAACGCCGCAGTGGTCCGTCACAGAGGTTGAACGCATCTTAATGGTCGAACATGACCCAACTGAGTTCATGGATGAGCTCACAGTCCAGCAGAGAGTCTTGGTTGAACGTAAAGACAAGGATGTCCTATTGCTTATGAAATGTTGTCTCACCGAGATGTTCACCAAACCGAGATGTTCACCAAAGAGGAGTTAGTCATTCTGCAGTCCCCAGGGCGACACGTTGCTCTGGATGTGGAATGCACTACTTCCCGGATCTCCAATCAACAGATCGAGCATTTGAGACAGAAGGAACTACGAGGGCAATTTAGGGACACCGTTAAAGACGCCTGCATCAACTACCCTGTGACAATAGGAACTGCCATGCTCGCCTCTCAGTCGACCTTCAGTGAACTAGAAAAGAAAATAAGAACGTCGAATCTCCTATGCATTCCCCCACCGACAGTGGAGACACCCCTGATTCAACCAAAATGGAAGGTGCGTAAACTGAAGAAGAGAGTAGCAGCTCACCTCCCAGACCAAATGAATTTTGTTAATAGCAAATCAGAAGCCGTAAAAGCCAGCCTCACAGGTGAATACAGAACCATCTGAGAAAAACTCCTTGCGGGAGACAACGCCGAGTGCGTATTTATCGATGGCAAATTAACCATCACCAACATCTTTTTAAAAGGAGCGCCAATTCACACCCAGTTGCAGACTATCCAGGACAAATTAGCCGCACTACAGCCACGGGTTCTCATCTTGTTCCAAGCTGCTTGGGACCTAGCATGGATCAACAATGTGGAAACGATAACACGGTACTACAATGTCACGAAGTGAATAGAAATCATCACCATGATCTGAGCAGGTGTGTTGAAACCAGACGACATGAGGTTGAGTCAGGTCCAGGAATATTGTTCGTTATTTGTGGATCATGCCACGACAATGGGGTCCTTACAACAAGTCTTCCTCCACTTCTACCCCGACATGGAGATCAGCGCCAAGGATGTGCACACGTCGGACACTGACGCCATGATGACGCTTATGGTAGCACTCAAGGGCCTGCGTCTTTACGAACGTTTCTATGATACCTTCACCAGGCGATTGAACAACCTTTGGCAGAACTGTCCTATCAGCAACCGTATGCCAACTATCAAGTTCCTGAGATTGAAAAACGAGGTGGTCACCCAGAGAAAGGTCCTTATGCAGATAACATGTATTATTACGTCACTATGACGTATCGATTTATTTCGATCCTAGTTTGCTATCATTTAATTGGTGTCCCCTCATTGGTGCTTTTATTTTGCTCAAATTTAATTTTGCGAGGGAATTTAAGATTGATCATGTTAAACTACGTTGCTATCTAAAAGTTGTAAACAAAGGCAGGTAATGATAACATTTTTTGTATATAAACTGAGACAACTGTAGCGAACATTCAATAGACTTTGTCTACTCTTAACTGCCATCTTTACCTTTGTATTTCTTATTTATTTATTATTTTAAATGAAACTTATTGCTTAAGTCGGCGACAATTCGGGAGTGCTCTCACCAGCATGGGGTGACATGTTGCTTCTGGGGGTCTTTTGACTACCCAGTCCAAATTGTCATTCTCTTCTTTTTACCCCCATGGATTCTAGCTCAAGTCGTACTGTAATTTATTCTCCTACTTTTGGGACTCCTCCCTCTCAGAGTGTCCCCTGTGCAAGCGCTGGTAGCCCGGACACTGCCCCTTGCACCGTGGGATCTTTGTTGAACTTTTGTCCTCTGACTTCCCCCAATGTTCAAAGAATGGATGATAGCCACAGCGCTTCTACCATCCTGTACAGTAACGCCAACACAAGTCTGTTATTCAATAGAAACCCGCGACGCATAGTGAACACTCAGAATGCTCCACCCATTCCTCTGCACCCTCACAGTTACGCTAGTGGTCGTGAACAGCAGTCCACGCCTCACTTCGATGTCCACCTAGCTGAAATTGATCATTTGCAGGATGAGTTGTCACAGCAAGTAGCGCTACAAATGGAGAGTGAACGCCAGGTCGAATCCCTGCAAGCTGAGCTGAACACTCAACATGTAGCATATCAGCGCATGGAGAGGCAGATGCTGGAGTCAACTTTCGCACTCGAGTTGCAAATTCACGAACTAAAGAACTCTATGGATAAATTGAGTCGAAGAGAGGATAACTCACCTCCTCAATGTAGTCGAAACGACAAATATGTTACTCATGTCGTGTTAAATGAGGCTCTGGACGAATTAGCCGAGAGAGTTATTGGCCAAGTGGCCCAGCTCGTTGGTGTGAACCAGCTTTCTTCAGTTGCAGCTGCTCCTCTGTGTGGAGTGTCCTTGTCTCTGCCCTCTGCCACTTCACCTTCACACAGCCAGCCGACCTTTGCTCAGGCGGCCCTCACCCAAGTCGCTACGTTAACCACGGGAGCTACTCCTCAGACTGGCTATGTTCAATCGCTGCCTGATCCAGTAAGTACGGTTGTCGTTCCTGCATATAAAGAGCAGCACATTAGTGACATCAGTCCGGCCAACGATGCTAAATATCAGCCAAGGTACCACGAGTCGATCCTCCCTCTCGAGTCCCATGGGCAGATACCAGTATATAGCAAGCACTCTGTTCTACCCAAATTCACTGGGCAAATCAACGCAGTCGCCCAGTCCTTCAACGAATGGTTTTTTCTATTCGAACTAACAATGAACAACATAAGAATTCTCAAGAGACTGCCGTGTCACAGTTCCCCTTGTATCTTAGTGGGTTGGCGTACAACCAGTATATGATGCTTGATCGAAACGTCAAAACCGACTATCAAATGCTGGTGGGGTTCTTCGAGGACCATTATCAAGCGCCGCATATTAAACACCAGTATAAGACGCTTCTGTGTGACATGTCTTTTAAATTTGGTGACGACATTCATAATTACATAACCCAAGTAGAACGCCTTTTCCGCCTGAGCAGTTTGTCTAAAGAGTATTCCAAACATGATTTGTTCTTGTACATTTGCCGAGGTTTCCCTGCGTCAATCAGAAATTGGTTGGAAGTCAGATGTGATCCTGAGGACAGCCTCCACGAGATCATCTGTAAGGCTATCAGTGTGGTGTACATGCTCCAGAACTCGCAACCTATCAACAGTGACATTACGAATTTCTCAGGCGCGCCAGGGACAAAGAATTTTGAACTCAGAAAGCCTGGTAAGAAAATGTTTGACTTGTCATCGGTGCAGTGTTACATGTGTGGAGACAAAGGACATTTGAAATCCCAATGTAAGGCTAAAATCCAGCTTGTTGCCAATGGCGAGGGTTTTATTGTTGATGAACCTTCCAGTGAAACCTTATGTGTTGACGACTTAGTTGATCTTGATACTGATCACCCTACCGCATCACCAGATTTAAATTAGTTGGAGCGCCGCCTCCTGTAAAACATGCACAAGATCACGTCTTAGTGATCACTCAGCTAATTCGAAAAAATTTAATACCAATTGAAATGAACGGAAACATCTTTAATGCCACAGTGGACACAGGAGCAGCAGCTTCCATCATCAGCAACGAATGTTGCAAGGAATTGTGTTTCAATCGAGACTCGCTGGATCCCTCTAATGCGAAGTTGATAGACGCCTCCGGAAACCCACTTTCATTGAAAGGAAAGCTAACTGACGCCTCGATAAGAATTCATTCGGAGCCCTTCGAAGTCGACTTGTTAGTGGTAGACACATCAAACCACCGTCTACCCTACGACCTTATACTAGGCAATGATTTTTTGGAACGAAATTCCTGTGTTATTGATTTCAAGAACAGCACTATATCTATCAAAGACCAGGAAGCAACTCAATTGGTCACGGTTCCCGAAAAGGAGGTCGTCTTTGACCTGGATGAGCCCATACTCCTCAAGCCGAAGCACTGGATGAGGGTGGCAGTTTCCTTGGATGCCGGCATTAACGGGGGTGTCATGATAGCAGGGCACAAAGGTAAATACATCCGCGGAGTCTCCTTCTCGCCAGATCTATGTAAAGTGGTCAAAGGAAAATCACACGTCACTGTCCTCAATGCATTGTCTTCTGGCGTGAAAATTGGAGTCCACCAGTTATAGCTAATCGGAGTGCCGGTAAAAGTTGAGAACGTTCCTGTGACTTGTTTGCCGATATGCACCGCTGTGCACGACATCGAAGCTCCCTCACATCTGGTCTGGGTGCCCACGGTCACCGATAATTCTCACCCACACCTGAGTCAAAAAGAGAGGAGGTCTCTGGCATCTCTGCTTTACAGCAAGCATGACGTGTTCAACTATGGTGCCATCAGTGTTGGACAGGCGGTTGGTGAAGAACACACTATTGAATTAAAACATGACCGTCCAATTCGTTTACCTGTACGTCGTGTACCAGAAAATCTGAAACATGAATATGAGAAGATCTTAAGCGACCTACTCGAAAGTGGGATTATACAGGGAAGTAACAGCCCATACGCTGCCCCCACCGTGTTTATTCGCCAAGGTGAAAAGTATAGGCTGTGCATCGATTTCCGTAAGCTGAACAACATCACAGTTAAGGACGCGTACCCCCTGCCAAGGATCGAAGATCTCCTTTCTGGCAGGTGCCTATGCGCCCTTCTGATATTGCTAAGACTGCATTCATTACCCCTTACGGGTTATACGAGTGGAAGTATATGGCCTTCTGCCTGTGCAACGCACCAGCTACCTTCCAACGATACGTCACTAAGATTCTGAAAGATGGTGCGAACCTCCTCGAACCAGGCATATCGGCCTACATTGACGATATCTTGGTCGTGAGCCACACTTTTGAAGAACCTTAGACTTACTACAGAGAGCGGGACTTAAAGTGAACGGAACCAAATGCACCTTAGTTCTAACCAAAGTAACCTTCCTGGGTCGCGTGGTTGAGCCTGGAAAAATCTCAATTAAGAACAACGTGAAAGATTTTCTGGATAAAATAGAGACGCCAAAAACCTGCCGAGATGTCCAACGCTTAATGGGCTTCTTAAACTACTATGGTATGTTTATTCCTGACCTAGCTAACAAAACTAGAATGATCTCGAATTTATTGAAGAAGTCCACCGAATTTAAATGGACTTGGCAAGAGCAAGAAGCTCTTGACGGGATAAAGAAGGAACTCAAGAAAATACCGTCTCTGAACACCCCGGATTATACGAAAGACTTCATCATCGACTGCGACGCTAGTGTGGTAGCTATCAGCGGAATCCTTAGTCAGGATGTCAATGGGATCGAGAGTCCTGTACAATACTTTAGCCGGAAACTTCGGGCGTCCGAAAAGAATTATGGTGCAACAAAGTGCGAAATGCTTGCACTCGTCGAGTCTCTGAAAAAATTTCGCTACTTCATACTTGGTCGCAAGTTCACAGTGCGAACCGACAACAGCGCACTGGCCTGGCTGAAGAAGTTCAGTGGCGACAAATCGAACATCGTCGCCAGATGGATAGAGTACCTCAACGACTTTACGTTCACTGTTAAGCATCGCCCCGGGAGGCTCCACTTGAACGCAGACTACTGGACAGCTCTCCCAAGCTACGAGCGCGATCTAAAGAAACCAGGTGGTGAACAGGTTCCTTTTTCCTTCATCCCACACACTGAATATCAACTGATACCAGAAATAAACGCTGACCGGAATGGAAAGCCAATCCTCGCCATCTTAATGCGAGAAGAAATTTCAGAGGAAGAAATAATCCGCCACCAACATCGCGATTGGATATTAGACCAAATAATGAAAAGGATGAGAGACCCCCGATACTTCCACCGCTACAACTGGCAAGTCACCAACAAAGGTCTGTTGTACGCCAAAAGTAAAAACAACAATCATCTTGCCATCCCGGAGTATTTTAAAAGGGACCTAGTACGGAGAATCCACGAACAGGGCCACCTAGGCATTCTACAAATGGAGAAGACGTTCAACTCCCATTATGTCACCACAGGAATATGTGCAACAGTAACGGACGTTATTGATAAATGCGAAAAGTGCCTATTAAACAACATCCACCACTTCCCTCAGCAATGAGCAGAGATGGAATCAAGATCTGCTGAAAGTCCTAACGAATTGGTCCACATCTGCTGAAGCAGTTAACGAAAGAGTGAAGAAGGATCTCCAACATTTATCGTAAGATGTCGAAGGCTTCCAATATTTGCTCGTGATAGTCTACCACTTCACCAACTTTGCCCGGATTATTCCCTTGAACAGCATGACTGCGGAGGTGGTGGCTGAGAAGATCCTTAAAGAGTGGATCCTAAAATATGGTCCCATGCGCAAACTTGTCTCAGACAGAGGTCCGCAATTCGAGAGCAACCTCCTGCGCGCTTTGATGAAAGAACTAGAAATAATACACAAATTAACAACGGCTTACCATCATCAAGCAAATGGTTTGGTAGAAAGGCTAAATCGGACTCTCATCAAACTGATCCACGTAGCGCTGTCCCGAGCCGCTGGCAAACAATGGAAACGCATCGTGGAATGTGTCGAATACTTCTACAACACCTCGGTTCATACAACGACTGGCATTAGTCCCTTCAAAGCCATGTTTGGCAGGGAGGCCGCTACGTCCTTAGCAATGATGTTTCCCAAATACACGGAGAGTGGTGTTGAACATTATGTCAACAGATTAATGAACGATATGCAACAGATCCATCTAACAATCTGTCAGAATACCAATCAGTCCAGTATCTGGCAAAATAAAACTTTCGATAAGAAACTGTACGGTGAACCGCACAAATGCGGCGATAAAGTCTTTGCATATCTACCTCGAATTATTACAGATAGTCATCAAGTAAGGAAGCTTGCTAACAATTGGCAGGGCCCCTTTACCATCGAAAAAGTGCTTGATCATAACACATATACCTTAAACAACGGTTAAACCGTACACTTTCAAAGTTTAAGAGAGCCATAAAGGATATTGAGCACGTAATTATAGATGATAATAATGAATTTACCCTAGTAGATAACGGTGTTGATGTGTATGAAAAATACGAAAATTTAACTAGTTTTTCTCGAGGAGGATTTCTCTGACACCAAGTACAATTGTAACAATATTAATACTGAGAATCTAGAACCATGTATGCTCCCCCCAAGAAGGGCGAGAACTACTTACAATCCCAACATTTGGGATTT